>CAUYLG010038414.1:0-77857 GCA_963573385.1 Cacajao melanocephalus
CTTTCCTTCCCTTCCCCTCCCGAGTCTTGCTGTGTCACCCAGGCTGCAGAGCAGTGGTGCAGTCTCAGCTCGCTGCAATCCCTGCCTCTTGGGTTCAAGTGATTCTCCTGTCTCAGCCTCCTGAGTAGCTGGGACTACAGGCATGTGCTACCACGCCCGGCTAATTTTTTTGTATTTTCAGTAGAGATGGGATATGGGGTTTCACCATGTTAGCCAGGATGGTCTTGATCTCCTGACCTTGTGATCCACCCTCCTTGGCCTCCCAAAGTACTGTGATTACAGTCGTGAGCCACCATGCCCAGCTCTTCAATTTATTTCTGCAGCATATGAGTCTTGCATTTTTTAAGATTTATATAAAGTTTTTTTTGTATTATTGTAAATAACATTTTGTTTAAAAATCTATTTCCAGTTGTTGATTGCCAATATGTAGAAATACAATTTATTTTTTATGTTGATCTTGCATCTTGTGATGCTGACTTTTTGAAATATTCTACACTGATGATGTCTCTGACTGTTTACATATTTATGTGGGAGGGGAATCATTTTTACATGTACAATAATGATGAGAAGAAGAAGGAGGAGGGGGAAGGGAGAAGAAGAAGGGTCAAGACTGAGCAATGGTGCCACTCAAAGTTCACTGCAGTCCACTCTTGGGACTGGTTGCTATGGTCATGCCTGTGGCAGAAACAAGCGGCCACGGGTCCCAGAGACAGGGGAGACTGGGAGGACCTGAAGCAACGCATGAGAAGCATCTGACGCTAAAGGGAACAGAGAACCTAAAGTGCACGGCCAACTATTCTCATTTCTCTCTGATGTTAGTAATGTTTTCCTTGATCTTTCCAGAAGAATATAAACTTCATGAGATTGAGTATATTTTCTAGGTTCACTAAAATTAAGTCTTGCACTTTAGATAATACATCAAAAATTGTTGGCAGTCAATAAATAAGACAGAAGGAAAGAAAGAGAATAAGGGAAAGGAGGAAGAAGTAAAAAGAAAGAAGAGAGGAAAGGAGAAGAAAGGGGGGCACAAAAGGAAGAAAGAGGAGGCAAAGGAGAGCCGAGAGGGACGTGGGGGTTGCTTTACTTGAACAGCTCCAAGGAAACAAAAGTTTCCTTTCATTGTATTTTGTGCTGGAATTGAAAATGTGGATTTAAATAGAAAGAGTTTCTAGAAATCGAGCCAAATTACATTCATATCAACATCAGCCTTAATCTCCATTGACAAAAAGGACTTGGGAAAGAGCGATCAAGGTTGGGCTCTGGTAGGAAAAGGAAAACAGAAGAGCAGGAGAGCATGGAGACAGCCATAGGCATGGCCTGGTGTACTGTGTGTAGGAGGCCTGTAGTCCTTGAATCCAGTGTGGATGTTTTCTCTCTTGGTTACCTGTTATCTGAAGATTCTGAGGTGAGGGAGATGTGAACATGCAGCCACTAGAATGAAGTGCTTGTATTCTAGTGTTTTTTTTTTTTTTCAATCTGTTTATTAGAACATGTCAGTTCTGTGTAACAACTTTAGAGAGTGCATGCTTTGGAAGTAAACTAACTCCGAAATAAAAGTTCCATGTTATGAGGAAGATAACTGCTGAAACAGGACTCCTGTGTATGAGAAAGATGTGCCCTAAAACAGGAGCGCTGTGTATGAGTAGAATGTCTGCTAATACAAGAGTACCATGTAAGAAGATCTCTGCTATAGTTTCCACATTTCCACTTCAGTTTTGTCATGACCTACGTAAAATTTCAAGTATAGAGGACTCCAGTATTTCATTTCTACCTTTTGGATTAATGTTTTCTTAGTGATTATTACCATCAGAATATTATCATGCTTATTTTTATGTGTCTTCCATATTATAGAATACCTTGAGAGCAAAGATTTACATTTTTTGTTAATTTTAAGCTACCATATCCCCAGCATTAGAACAGTAGCTATAAACACAGTGGGTGATCAATAAATATTTGTTCAATGATGAATGAATAAACTTGAGTTGTGCTTTTTCTAAATCTTTGACATCCTTTCTTTGGGGAGGGAGCAATTCTCTCTCTGCTTAAGTCCAGTTTCCACTATTATTAATATTTTATGGAATTCATATAGAGGGCTTTGACTGTCATGGCTATCTGGAAATGTGTTTTCCACTGATTAGCCTTGTCTTGATCCAGTTTAATTCAGGATTTTCAAAAAAATGTCAACAACCTGATAACAATACCCTTTAGTTACTGATTACAAACCAACATACAAAAATCAGTAGTGTTTCTATGTATTAACAAAAAACTTTCCAAAAAATAAATTAAGAAAACAATTACATTTATTGTATCAAAAAATACTTAGGAATAAATTTAACCAAGGAGAAGAAAGATCTATACACTGGAAACTAAAACATCAATGAAAGAAATTGAAGACACAAATAAATGGAAAAATATCCAATGTTCATGGATTGGCAGAACTAATACTGTTAAAATGTTCATAGTACTTAAAGCCATCTACAAATTTAATGCAATCCCTCTCAAAATTCCAATGTCATTGTTCACAAAAATTGAAAAAAAATCATTCTAAAATTAGTAGGGAGCAACAAAAGTCCCCAAACAGCTAAAGCAATCTTGAGCAAAGCAAAACAAACCTGGAGGCATCACATTCCTTGATTTTAAAATATATTATAAAGGAATTGAAATGAAAACAGTATGGTACTGGCATAAAAACAGACACAGCATCCAGTGGAAGAGGATATACAACCCAGAAATAAACCAAAATATATATAGTCAATTGGTTTTCAACAAAAGTGCCAAGAACACAAATGGGGAAAGGACAGTCTCTTCAATAAATGCTGGGAAAGCTGGATTTCCACATGCAGAACAATGAAATTATATACTTTTCTTATGCCATATACAAAAATCAACTGAAATGAATAAAAGACATAAATGTAAGACCTGAAACTGTAAAGTTACTAGGAGAAAAAAAAATAAGAGAAAATCTCCACATTAGTCTGTGTAGTGATTTCTTGGATAGAACTCCAAAAGTGCAGGCAACAAAAGCAAAAAATAGACAGATGAGATTGCATCAAACCAAAAAGCTGCTGCACAGCAAGGAAAACAACTAACACAGAGAAAAGACTACCCATGCATTGAGAGAAAATATTTGCAAATCATACATCTGATGAGCTAATATCCAGAACATATAAGGAACTCAAGCAACTCAATAGCAAGTAAACAAATAGCTTGATTAAAAATGGGCAAAGGATCTGAACAAACATTTCTCAGAAGATATGAATGGCCAACAAATACATGAAAAACTGCTCAACATCTTCAATTATCAGGGAAATGCAAATTAAAACCACAGTGAAATATCACTTCATACTTGTTAGAATGACTTTTATCAAAAAGCTAAAAGGTAACAAATGCTGGAGAGAATGTGGAGCAAAGGGAACACTTACACAGTTTGTGGGAATGTAAATTAGTACAGCCATTATGGAAAACAGTATAGAGACTCCTCAAAAACCTAAAAAGTGTTCATCAATAGATGAATGAATAAATAGAATGCAGTATAAAAGAATATTCACAGTGGAATACTACACAGTCTTTAAAAAGAGAACAATTTTGCCATTTGAGACTAGGTAAAATAAGCCAGGCACAGAAAAACAACTACTGAATGATCTCACTTATATGTGGAATCTAAAAAAGTCCATCTTATAGAAACAGAAAGTAGAAAGGTTGCCGTCAGAAGCTGGGGGAAAGGAGGAAGTTGAGGAGAGGGCAAAAGTAGGGGAAGTTAAGGAGAGGGACCTTAAGACATGCTGTTCAAAAGGTACAAACTTTCGGTTAGACTGAAGTGTTTGCAATCTATTGCACTGCATGGCGACCACAGGTAATAATATTATTGTATTACCTATTTCAAATTGGCTAAAAGAATAAATTATTAACATTTTTACTACAAAAATAAGCTGATCAAGTAATAGATATATTAATTAGCTAGAGTAAATCTTTCTACAAGGTATCACACCCTATAAATATGTACAATAATTATTTGTCAATTAAAAATAAATTTAAATAATAATAAAGCCTGTCAGTTTTGCCCAAATAGAAACAAAAAGCTACTTTTCCCAGAAGTGCATTAATGTGCTTCAGGCAACCCATCATTTAAAATAACTGTTAAAACCATAAAAATATAGACATAGTCTAGGGTATAAATTTGGCCACTATGACTTTAAACATAAATGAAAATACCAACTCTGTGAGAATTGTATATTATTGAGTATAAAGTTTACTGGTACAGTTACTAAAGCATAATAAATTTAAAAATTACGTCATTATTTAGAATGTTTACAACCATGACTCAAAGCTAATAATAAATAATTCCAAGAGTAAAATAAATGCCATGGCTGTTGACAATGCCTACCTATAACTGTAGCACAGAAAGAAGACATTTAATATATGTTGTCAGCAAAAATATGTATTAATGATTCAATCTTATTAGTGAAATGTATGCTTATTAGTGAAATGCATGCCACTAGCGTATTGATTCAAATTTTTAAACTAGTAAATCAAAGAGCTGTTTTAAATGGAAAATGTATTTGTCTTGTTTTTTTCTCAAAGTCTTCACAGTAAAAGGTATACTTTACCTGCATCTGAGTTCATGAACAAAGGCAAATGATTTTACAGGGATTTCATCAAAAACTTCACATTCTTTTTTTATTTTAAGCTTACAATTATTTAAAAACAGGCTCATAAGTAATAATTTAATTTTGGATTATTTAATTATTTTAACTGAGAGAAATGTCCAAGTTCATTAGTAATATGTCAAAAACGATCACATGTAGACAATCCATTATAAGTAATGTTGACATAAGATGTCTTATAATACACTCAACAAGACATAAAGAAACAATTTTTAAAATTTATTACTTAGACCCTGCATCTCATTTTATCCGTTTCTTGGTACTGCGTGTGTATGCCAACGCCTGCTATGAAATAATGCAATTGGTTCATATGCTCCATTGCCTACCCGTTACCAGGTCCCACCGAGGAATGGTGATTTGTCCAAGGGTAAAAAGAAGATTTTCAGATCTAGACAAAATTTATGGTGCTAATATAACAAACATATACATTTCTTTTAAGTAAAATATTTATTTAACACATCTATAATAAAGTTAAATAAATGACATAAACTTCAATCTCATCACAAAGTGTTTTCATATTAGTAAATCTTTACTGCACCCTAGATACTTGGAAATACCTGTAAGAAAGAGAGACAATTCTCATTTCCCAAATACTGACTCTTATCTGAATAACTGTTAAAACAGCTATATTTCTAGTATGAAGGAAACTTAAATTTATTTTATATATAGATATTCATCTTTTTATATTTGTAAAAGCTCACAGATTATCAAGTTGAAGTAAATGATGCTTTTATCAGCTTTGAGATATTTGACATCATAAGGCTCTGAGCTTGATTTTACAGAAATAGTAATGCTTTGTGTCTTTTTATTTAAGTTATAAAATCCTAAAAATGCCAAACCAACATAGTATGTACTTTAATTATTAACATTGGTTTTATTCAACCAAATATTCTAGAACTAGTTTTAAATATTTTAAGTATAGCTTAAAAGGGCTAGCTTTAGTATAGCAGGAAGCAAAACTTCTTCTATGTTCAATTTTTATCTTTTTTGAAAAACACAGCCAGATTCTACCACAGTAGAAATTCTCTAGTCTAAAAGATATTGTTTTTATACTCGCAATCATTTTCATCTAAACTCTAAAAAGTATTAAAAACAGGAAGGGTGCAATAGCCAATCCCCACCAAAAGTCATTTATAGACACAGCATATCGTAACACCTTAGGTGACATTAAGAACTAATAAAGTTGCAGCAGCTACACTGCTGTAGCCACAAAGACATTGTTTTTTTTTCTGAATGGGCGGGCACCTGTTTTCACTTGATTGGTTTGTATACATCAACTGTGTGTTTGAGGGTTTTTTTCCTGAGCTGATTACTCAGATTAAAAAAAAGTTCCCCAACCCTAATTTAAAAATTACATTCTAGATTTTCTCAAAAATATTTTAAAAAGAGCATTGGCTAAATGTCCTTTTGCAATCTTTGCAATTAGCTCTCTCAGTGACCTCGGGGAAAAAAATCACATAACTACTGTGACTCTGTTTCCTTATTTCTAAAATGAAAAGACTGGACTGTGTCATCTGAAATGTTCCATTTGATAGAAGATTCATTAAGAAATTATGGCATATATATACATATATATATAATTACACACACACATATATATACATATATATACACATATATATGTATATTTATGATGGAATACTACTCAGCCATAGAAAGGAATGAATTAACAGCATTTGCAGTGACCTGGGTGAGATTGGAGACTATTATTCTAAGTGAAGTAAAACTTAGAATGGAAAACCAGGAATGGAAAAGCAAACATTGTATGTTCTCACTGATGTGTGGGAGATAAGCTATAAGGATGCAAAGGCATAAGAATGACACAATGGACTTTGGGGACTTGTGGGGAAGAGTGGGGGGGGTGCAAGGGACAAAAGGCTACAAATATGGTGCAGTGTATACTGCTCGGGTGATGGGGGCACCAAAATCTCACAAATCACCACTAAAGAACTTATTCATGTAGCCAAATACCACCTGTACCCCAATAACTTATGGAAAAATAAAATTAAAAACATAAAAATTTTAAAAAAGAAAAGAATTTCAAAGCGAGTCAGCTTATATAGAATATGGTGCTCAGGAGATTCTCATTTGTAATGCCATTGCCAGGTATGCTCTTAAGTTAGCAATGAATAAAGGCAGTTTTGCACTCTTTATTTATAGTGCTGGGAATCCAACTCCACAAAGAAAATTTGAGTTGAGTAAAAAAGGATTTTTTTTTTCACAAGTGATTTAAGGCCACACTTATCCAACCGTAAGTTTTAAAGTTAATATAGCTAGATAGCTCTTACATCTAAGATGAAACAAATTTAAACAAATAACAAAGAAATAGACACAAGGATTTTCCCTAGAGATCCATTAATGAAAACATCTCACAAGAAACATCAGCGTGGAAGAGTGTTGGCTTTCCCTGGAGGGTGTGTATAAATTCAGGTGAACTGCTGCACTCCATGGGCTCTGAGTAAAGCTATTTAGAAATGCAACCCTGATTCTCGCAACGTTCAGAGTTTTCTGTCCAAGCACCTGGGACCAAAGACTGTAATCAACTATATTAGCATGACAACACATTCTTTATATCATGAGATTATAGTGATCCTCAAAACTACCATGAATTAGAATTATTTCCAGATGCTCTGTTCAATGAAAGAGTCTTAAAAATAATGCAAAAGGATGGCAATCCCAGGCTATGTTGGCAACAGGTTAGACTTGCAGTCATAGCCCTTCTCCCATCCATTCTGAATCTCCCCTCCGCCTGCCTGAAGCTTTTCCTGGGCACTCACTGCCCTCCCTCGGCTCCCCACAGCGTCATACTGACAACTGGCATTTTCCTCCCACATGTTCTCAGTTGTGCCTTAACACTCCTGTGAGGGGACAACTGTATAGCCTGGGACCCCAGGAGCTGCACGCAGGGCTCTCTCCTTGCTCCTAGGTATGGGGTGTGGGGTTTATGGTCAAGTTTCCTCCAGTTTCTGCAGATGTGCTATTTCCCCATAAACAAGTCCCATCACTTCAATTGGCTTTATTTCATGTTGTTCTGGACAAGGCATTTTGCCTCATTCAGCTGTGCTACATTGCCCCTCTTTCTTTGACTTTTCCTCTTACCAAGCACAAACTGCTTTCTCCATAAGCAAACTTTCAGTAGGCCAGATGCAGTATCACCTCAGTTTTTTAATTAGTGATTTTATTCCCAAGATGAATCCATCATTTAACCTCTTTAAATGGAAGGGTCATGGCTGCTAAGGCCCTTTCTAGTGATCACATTCTATGAACCCATGCTAGCAATATGAGGGATGACATTTCCCACAGAGCTATTTGTTTTAACAGCCCTGAAAGCTATATTCTGTCTTGAAATGCGTACACTTCTATCATCTTATAAACTTCAAAAGACTAAAATTGGTTCTGGGGCTATACATCTACCCAGAATCATTCCTCCTGTAAAAATTAAATAGAAATAATCGAGCCAGTTGCGGTGGCTCACGCCTGTAATCTCAGCTCTTTGGGAGGCTGAGGTGGGCGGATCATGAGGTCAGGAGATCCAGACCAGCCTGGCCAGCATGGTGAAAACCTGTCTCTACTAAAAATACAAAAATTAGCCGGGTGTAATGGCATGAGCCTGTAGTCCCAGTTACTTAGGAGGCTGAGGCAGGAGAATCGCTTGAACCTGGGAGGCAGAGGTTACAGTGAGCTGAGATTGCACCACTGCATTCCAGCGGGCCAACACAGCAAGACTCCATCTCTATATACATATATATATGTGTGTATATATATGTGTATATATATGTGTGTATATATATGTGTATATATATGTGTGTATATATATGTGTGTATATATATATACACATATATATATATATCATTAGAAAGAATCAGTTTGCAGTGAGATATTGGATAGCTCTTAAGATAGTGGCATTGACTTTCTGGACTAAAAGCAATATTTCTGTATCTCTGCCCAAGTGCAATAGAAAAATCTCACCAAATACATATCAAATTTAAGGTCAAGACATTGATTAGATGCATAACATCTGGAAAAACTTTTAAAAAATGGTTTTCCACATTAACTGGGTGCATTAGATAACAATAAGAAAAAATAACTTAATTCATTTTCTGCATTTATCTTCTGTTTCTCCCAAATAGATGGCTGTACTTTTCCTACTGACTTAATTCATGATAGAGTGAGAGACAAAGAACACCTATAAATTAAGGTTAAACTGAGTCTTAAAACATAATATATAAGGAATAATATTACCTTAACAAAAGCTATTTGTCAATGTTATGGTTTGGTATTGAGACATACACAGAGTTTATGTTTTACTCTGAAATGAAGATGACTGAGCATTTCAGTAGATGTTAATTTAGGCTGTTATCTGCATTTTGAAATCCTCTAAGACCTATATTTTCCACTTGAATTTTGTCTTTTCAGACTTATTCAGAATATTTTCCAAATAGAACCTCAAGTTTCACAATAAAAAGGAATGTGAGAAAGGGGTGTGGAAAGCGAAGAAAGAGAAGGAAGTAAAGAAAAGGATGTATCAGAGACACAGGGTCTACAGGGTACCCAAGAAACCATCTTCCTACCAGACCTCAGAGAAGGCTGCTTTGTGAATGAGTGAAGCTCATCTATGGCTCTCAAAGGAAGAATTATTAAATCAATGATGATGGAAAAAACAGCCATTTTGGAGAAAAACCCACTTTTCAGAGTCTCTTTACCAAATAACCTGCACATTAATTAATGTATCATAAACATGAGCAAAAAATAGAGTATAATGCCTATCAACTCTAAGTGTATAGCATTGAAGCAGTAAGAAAAAATAGGGACAATGGATTATCATATTTTTTAAAACTCAATGTAGTAAAAAATCAACAAAACCAGTTCTTAAAAATCAGCCTTGTAAAATATGTTTGCAGAGAATAATATGAGCAAATATTCCACAGAAAATAAACACAAATAGTAAACACATGGAAAAATATTTATCTTCACTAATTATTTTTAAAGAAGCATTGGGTTATTTAAAATCTACTAAATTAGCAAAAGCTTTACTGAAATGCTAATTAGACTTCAGTGAATATGGTATACATTTTTTCTCCTTTGTTAAGGTGAAATATTCACCTATCAAACAATGAACCACTTGAAAGTGAGCAATTCAGTGGTATTCGCCCAAATCGATGACAGTACTTGTTCACCATGCTATGCAACTACCACCCAAAACACCGTGATGATGGTGTTGTAGTTCCAAAACACGGTCATCACTCCAGAGAAACACTACCCATTAAGTAATCATGCCCCATTCCACCCTACCCACAGCCCTTGGCAACACCAATCTGCTTTCTGTCTTTATGGATTTGCCTATTCTGGATACTTCATCTAAACGGAGTTAAAAAATATGTGAAATTTGTGTCTGGCTCCTTCACTTAGCATAATGTTTTCAAGGTTTTTTTCATGTTATAGCATTTGCCAATACTTCAGTTTTATGGCTAAATAATATTCCATTTTATATATGTGTGTGTATACACACACACACACACACACACACATATATATTTTCATTTACCCTTTGATGGATATTTGGAATATTTCTACCTTTTGGTTAACATGAATAGTGAACAGGTATGTATGTGAATACCTGTTTTCAATTCTTCTGTGTGTATACCTAAGAGTGAAATTGTTAGATCATGTGCCAGTTCTATGTTTAATTTTTTGAAGAACCACCAAACTGTTTTCCACAGTGGGTGTACAATTTTCATTCCCACCAGCAGAGAGCTCCAGTTTCTCCACATTCTTATCAACAAAAGTTATTGTCAGGCTTTTAATTTTTTTTTTTAATTATAGCCATCTTCTTGAGTGTAACACTGTATTTCATTGCAGTTTGGATTTGTACGCCCACAATGACTAATAATGTAGGGCATTTTAAATGTGTTTCTTGGTCATTAGCACACTGAAGTGAGGCTGTCAGTACGGATTTCTCAGGCTCAAAGGGTTCAAAGTCTTGAAATACTATGGTGCTCTTTTAAAAAACATCTGTCTGCCTTGGCTAGTGGCATTCTGAGAAGTACAAGCATGTTGATGAACAGTATGGTACAGTCTAGAAAGAGTGAAAATACATTTTTTGACCTCATAAATCCACTCTTAGAAATGTATCCTAAGGAAATAAACAATAAATTTGTATGTGAAAATGCTCACAATATTGAATAACAAAAATCAAAACCACCCAAAGAAAGATTTGAAACGTTTTTATCTAACAACGTGAGGAAAGATTATGCCTGAAATGAAGTATTTATAAAGACTATGTAGAAAGGTAGAAACATGACGTGGAGCAGTTAAGTGTTCTAGTTTTCACCCAGGTTTGATGACAATCCTGGGAACACAGATGTAGGGAAATATAAGGTCCGTGAGGGGAAGGATACTTGACTTTTTTACCAAAGTATTTTAAAGCTAAAAAGATGTCTGGTATAGAATAGATTCTCATAAATGTTTGCTGAATGGATTAAAGAAATGGATGCAATAAAAAATACAGAAGGTCAATCATAATGTACATAAAATGAAAAACACATATGCAAAAATGGAAGTATCCAACCAAGTCCCTCACTGACACCTGGAGTTCAATCCAAACCTTCCTCCATCATGCTGGAATTCATCAGCTCCTGTTTCAGGAAGTACAGTCCTTCATCAGCTCCTCAAGCCAGAAATCTGGGCATCATTTTAGGTCTTTCTCCCTTCCTAACAGCCCACTTCTAAGCCATTCATTCTCCAAACACTTGACTCTTCCTTAATATCTCTCTACCATCTTCAGTTTCTCTGCTACATCATTGCCACCCTAGCTAAAGCTGCCATTCCTTCCGCATGGATTACTGCCACAGCCTGTACAAGAGTTTCCTGACACCAATCTTCTTCACTGTCAATCCCTTTTCCGTGCAGATGGCTAGAGTGCATTGTTCCATAACACAAAGCTTTACATTTCTCTCTCCTATATGAAAGTTATTAAATTATTCCTATTGCCCATAAGAAAATCCCACATTTCTTGTTATAGTTTCCATTAGGAGCCCTCAATATTAAGTGCAGATTAAATCACTAGGGTTAGCTTTTATTTTTTTAATTTAATTTTAATTTTTTTTATTTCAATAGGTTTTTGGGGAGTAGATGGTATTTGGTTACATGAGTAAGTTCTTCAGTGGTGATTTCTGAGACTTTGTTTCACCCATCACCCGAGCAGTGTACATTGTACCCAATGTGTTGTCTTTTATTCCTCACCCACTCACGCACCTCCTGCCCTTTCCCCTGAGTCTCCAAAGTCCACTGTATCATTCTTATGCCTTTGTGTTATCATAGCTCAACTCCCACTTATGAGTAAGAACATACAATGTTTGGTTTCCCACTCCTGAGTTATTTCACTTAGAAGAATGGTCTCCAGTTCCATCCAGGTTACTGCAAATGCCATTATTTTGTTCTTTTTTATGGCTGAGTAGTATTCCACAATGTGTGTGTGCATGTGTATTCACAATTAGGAATTGGGCTGCTATAAACATGTGTGTGCAAGTATTTTTTTCATATAATGACTTCTTTTCCTCTGGATAAGTACCAAGGAGTGGGATTGCTGAATTGCTGGATCCAATGGTAGATCTACTTTTAGTTCTTTAAGGAATCTTCACACTGTTGCCCATAATGGTTGTGTTACTTTACATTCCTGACCAGTAATGTAAAAGTGTTCTTTTTTTTTTTTTAAACCACAACCATGCAGACATTTATTTATTTACTTTTTTTTTTTATTATGGCCATTCTTGTAGGAGTGAGGTAGTATCACATTATGTTTTTGATTTGCATTTTGCTGATAATTAGCTATGTTAAGCATTTTTTCATATGTTGTTGGCCATTTGTATATCTTCTTTTGATAATTGTCTATTCATGTCCTTAATCCACTTTTTTAATGAGATTGCTTGTTTTCTGACTAATTTGTTTGAGTTCCTTATAGATTCTGGATATTAGTCTTTGGTCAGATGTATAGATTGTGAAGCTTTTCTCCCACTCTGTGAGTTGTCTGTTTACTCTGCTATTATTATTATTATTTTTTTTTTTTGCTGTACAGAAACTTTTTAGTTTAATTAAGTACCATATATTTATCTTTGTTTTTGTTGCATTTGCTTTTGGGTTCTTGGTCATGAAGTCTTTGCCAATGGCTAGAAGGATTTTTCCAATGTTATCTTCTAGAATTCAGGTTTTAGATTTAAGTCTTTGATCCATCTTAAGTTGATTTTTGCATAAGGCAAGAGATTGGAATCCAGTTTCATTCTTCTACCTATGGCTTGCCAATTATCCCAGCACCATTTGTCAAATAGGGTGTCCTTTCCCTGCTTTATGTTCTTGTTTGTTTTGTCAAAGATCAGTTGGCTGTTAAGTATTTGGCTTTATTTCTTGATTCTCTATTCTATTTCACTGGTCTATGTGCCTATTTTTATTCAAGTACCATGCTGTTTTGGGGACTATGGTATTATAGTATAGTTTGAAGTCAGGTAATGTGATGTCTCTGGATTTGTTCTTTTTGGTTAGTCTTGCTTTAGCTATATGGACTGTTTTTTGGTTCCCTATGAATTTTAGGAATCTTTTTTCTAGTTCTGTGAAGAATGATGGTGGTATATTGATGGGAAGTGCTGGATTTCTGCCATCAAATCTTACTCTACAGGAGTTCTTCAAGAGTTACATACATTTAAAAAAATAAGAGATTATATACTAAATGTGAATGCAAGGTAAATAAAAAATATTTAAAATAATAATTATCAATCATGTGATACACATTTGCAAAGAAAATACTTTTTTCAAAAAGTAAATGGTAAATAAATATGCAAAATATTTGTTTATAATGTATCATCATACTTTTATATTAATGTTTAATATTATGTATTAATGTTTTATATGTGCTCATATTCTGCAACACGACTCACCATGATATGTTTAAACGTCTCTCAAATGGATGTAAGGCATAAATGATATTAGCAACTGCTTTGCCAAGCTTCTAGATGCCTAAAATATATTCTCAATACTCAAAATCAAGAATTGTCTAAATCCAAACTTGATTATAGGAAAGAAATGTTTTTTATTTACAAATCCACATACCTAAGCCATAAAATATATATCAATCTTGTAAGTCTGAAAAATAACTAAGCTTGTGTCATACAATTAATATTTTCTAGAATGTCATGAATATGGTTAGCCCAATTCTGCTGCTTCCATATGCCCTTGAAATGTCCTTCCATATGCCATAAATTCTGAAACATACAGTTATAGCTTTATGTTGCTCGTCTATAATTTTGAGGTTGAGTTTACTTCCATACCACACAGACTTGCCTTAGTGCTTTTATTGTAAATAATTCACACTAGAAATACTGCATCATGAAGCTGAGGTTAGAGGAATTGTTATTTAAGCAAACTAAATCAATCCCAAATCATATTAAACTTCCTGCTCTGTGATTTATCTTACGGCAAGGACTGGTCAGCGTGGTGGGGAGCAGATGGGCGCAAGGATCAATACTTTACTGCTACTCATTTGGGGGTCTTCTCCCCTAGCTTCTTATTGAGGAAAACCTTGTTAAAGCACACCCAGCCCCCATGTCTCCTTGTCTTCTCTTTCCTTCCTTGCTACTTCTAACTCTAGCTTTCTTATCTATGGTTTTCTGCCCTAATTTTCCCAAATTTAAATGTAAATCCAAATTTTCTTTTGCAAAGGAAATAAATACCAAGTAACTTTATTTGATAAGTAATTTCTAAAGAGAAATAAAATGTGTAATTCTAATACTTCCTCATGAACTAAAAAGATGAGAAATGGGAACAACTGAGCAGGATTTTGGGTATGCACCTGTAGGAGAGAAGTGAGGGGACAGAGCTCCTGGCCAAGAGAGGGCATGGGTGAGCTTAGCTGCTCTCCTCCATGACTCACTCACAGGTCCAGCAGGTGAGGACACCACTGAGAATCGGTCACAAAATGAAGAGAGTCATCAAATTTGCCTTTGCCACACTTTTATTTTCCTTTTTTTGGCTGCTATTAATTCATTTATTCATTCTTCGATTGTTAGACAGTATGCTATATATCAGCCACTGTGGTCAGGGCTCAGGTTACAAAAATAAGTGAAACATCAGAGGTTCTACCTTTAATCTGATCATATTTTAACGGAAGAACACATAAAGTCAGTGATTATCACTCAATATGACAAGTTTAATGACTGAGACATCGGATATTTGGGGAGCTCAAAGACATCTGACCCCATCTACCTGGGGGCATTAACTCGGGTTATCTGGAGGAAGCAGTCAGTATTGAAGAATGGGCCTGGCAGAAGACTGGCAGTGTGTGTAAGGACATTCTCCCAGGGGACTCACATGGGCAAAGATGTGGCAAGGCAATAGAAAGCTTATTGGAATTGGCAATGGGAGGGAGGAGATGACAACCATGGGGTAGGCAGAAGTAGAGAAATACAGCTTCCCTGCAGCTCTTCCACCCATCTGGAAGAGCCCATTGCCCTGCATGCACATGGCTGCACAGGGCCCCGTCACCCTCCCTGGCGACTCTGTGTGCTATCACTACATTTCTTCCTTTTTTTTTTCCATAACTCTTCTGTTGTTCCTAAATCTCTTTATCTGCAAATCAGTAAAATATCAAAGACCTAGCAGGACTATAGTGCAGAATCAAGACATTGTAAATAAAATATGCCTGGAACATATTGGGCAATTTTACATGGAAGCTGTTATCATACTGATTTGGAGCAAAACTTAGAACTAAAAAGATGTTTCACGCACTCATGCAAACACACACACAGCTGGGTGTGAGATGCAGTGAGGCAGGAGAAAGAGGAAGAAAAGGAAGGCTTATTGGAGTGCTTGATCCATGGCAGGAACTCTAGAAATTTTGCCCTATTAGGGGATGAGATGAAGGTACCTTATATCTAAGGTAAGGAAGGAGGTTCTGGGTACAGGCAGAATCAAAATTCCAAATCAAAGATGGGAGCAATCTGCTTTTAGAGAAATATAAATAGGATTTCACAAGAAACACATGTGATGTTTTGGGTCAGAAAAGCTCTACATTAATCCACAATATGACAATTTCCACTGATGGGAAGGACAGTTACCAGAACAAGGAAGTCACTGCCCCTCGATGTTTGCATTAATCAGGCCCTGGCGACTCCCCATGACCAGACACTGAGGCTGTCTCACCAATCAGCCATAAGATACTGATTTGCCAAGCTTGGCAAATAGCAGAGGATGAAGGGTGCAAGAGGCACCTGAAAAAATACTGACGTGGCATCAAAGCCATCTTCAAAATTTTGAATGACTACTGGGTAGAGAACGGATTAGACTACCTATGTGTAGTTTTGGGAACTGCCTCAGGATCTAGAGTCTTAGGGCCACACACTTCAGGGAAGTAAATTTCTGAACATCAAGAGCCATCCTGTACATTCTTGTTGATTTATTGATTTATTTACATCTTTAGGAAAAACATCTCCAGTTTCCTCAGGCTTTAAAAATACAGATTAAAAGCATCTTACACCAAGAGACTTTGGTTATTAACAAGTTGACACAAGGCCATGGCAGGACCCGCTTGGAGGAGGTGGCAGGGACAGTGGACTGAAGGAGGCTGGGAAAACATAGCCCCAATGATAGATGCACATCCAGCTCCTCAGTCATGCAGTCCTGCACTTTCCCTGTGACTCACTCGTAGGGGTGAAGATATTCCTAAAGGCCAATATCAATTACCCTGTCAAGCATGTGCAGTCACTTCCGGCCATTCATACTTTTACCAGGGTTAGTATATTAGATTAACTGTCCTCTCACCCAGCACAGTCTCCAAAATTTATGTATCCTAATCATATCTATTCCTCAAAATCTAATTAACCAAACTCCAACCCCGCATAAAATTTTCCCCAGCACACGTATGAGGGTGCAGGGTGTACTGGAAAGAATGTAGACTGTGGAGTAGAGGAGACCTGAATTTAATTCCGGCTCTGTTGCTCACTAATGAGCAGCCTCAGGTGAGACACTTTCTGTCTTTGGGCCTCACTTTCCCCACCAGTAATCCTGTAGTGAAAGCCAATACTTTTAAGAGATATCCTAAGAATTAAATGAGATAATAATGGCAGAGCGTTAGTTTACTTTACACAAAACTGTTAATTCATTCTCCTCCTAACTCTTCCATCATCTTCCTCTTTCTTCTAAAATTCTACGATGTAGAAAAGGTAATAAATAGTGAATAATATATTTATTATCTGTTCCTCTGAGCTGGAGGGCATGGGGGCAGATGACAAGCTTTCAGGTAGATGAGGGAAGAGAAGGCTGTAAAACATTCAGAAGACCAGGCCAGGCCCAAGGCTGCAGCTGTAGGGCAGCTGAAGTGAGAGACTGCAGTGGGGGGGTTGCTGAGAAGAGTGGAAAATTCTGGAAGGAAAACACAGGGTCACTAAAGACACACATCACGGATGCTGCCTTCCACCCAGTGCCATTTAGCCCTTATATTTTGGATTCTAATTATACAGAGTAGGTACTAACCCAAATATAATGGCATTGGCAAGAAACTGAAAAAGACTCTCACAGAGAATGATTCGGTACCATGCAGGTTTTATAATTTCAAATTTCATCGATGTGACTATGCATAATTTGGAGACAAGATTTGGTTTGGAGTTGTCTCTACTACCTACCACTAAAGGTGAATCAAAATATCAACATGGCATCGGCTTAAGAGTTGTCCATAAGGATGGGTGTCATGCGGTACCACCCCTCAGCTCACCTTCATGCCTGTGCCTAGCTTTTGGCAGTAAAAACAATGTGTATTCATTATTCCGAGAGCATTGACTCCATCAGATACTGGGCTATCAAAGTTCTTTTTCAGCAGTGCTTCCATCCAGAGACTACTGATCATAAATGTGTCTTTGCCCACTGCGCAGACCAATAGGCTCCATCTAGGTCGGCATGCACCTCCGTGAGTCAGTGCCTCATCTACCAGGGATGGAAGGAAATAGCACTTAAGGCAAAGGTCTCCTATATGTGATCAGAAGGTACATATACAATCCACATGTTTTTCAGAGAAATTAGTGGTGTCCTAATCTTTCCATGCATAGGTGGCCAGGAGTAAAGTTACAGTTTGGACCAGTTTTTTAAATTGTTGTATAAAGCAGCAACATCTGCTTTCAGGAAGCTGGCCCAAGGAGAGAAGAGGCCATGTGTGGTGCCTGAATGAGTCAGGAAGTAGAAAGAGCAGGGGATGGGGTGAGGTGAGGAGCCCAGGCTCCACCGATGCTACCTCACCTCGCTGATCAGCCTTCAGAAGAAAGCAGGCAGCAGAGAGTGGTTTCAAAAAAGGACTCAGAACATGCAGGCTATGAGTTTGCTTTTTTATATTTTGTCTCCCATTTCACACTTGTTAGCTCTTTTCTCCATGGTACTGTCTCAAATATGAAAAATTAACATCAAGAATTCTGTTTGTATGAGGATGGAATTATTTGTATGAGGTTGGATCCACCAGGCGACTGCAAATCTAGGATCCATCTCCGATTAGCACAACTAAGCGTGGGGTGAGGTTTACAGCTTTGTGTGCAAAGGGATGAGTCAGCACTCGCACTGGCAAGCAGAGTGTACAAAACAGTGGCTCACTCTGTGGTCCTCCCACAGTCATCGGGATGGGAGGATAAACTGCCAGGCTGGGTCTACTCCTCAGTCTTCTTGTCGCAGGCTGATGCATGATACCTTGATTCTTGGCATTGGGAGCCTTGTGTATTTCAAGGACAGAAGCATGTCAGGAAAAAAATCTATCGAGGCCTGTCCTAACTTCTTGGTTGGTGGGCTTCTGGACCAAGTTTCATGTGCTTATAGAATGAGAAAGGATGAAACTCGGGATGCCCCTCCTCCTACAGGGGGAAAGAACAATGAATCTGAGGGGGTAATCTTTGGGAGAAGCTGAATCCATCTAGAAATGCTCCCATTGAAGGAAGCAAAGAAAATACTCAGTTGGACTAATACCAGAATCGCTAATTTTAGTCCTTTGAAAATAGACTTACCCAAAGTCCTAGGAACCACAGTGGAGGAAACAATCTTACACACACAATGAATAAACAGCTCCGTAAAGATGGGGGAAGGGTGGAAAGCCAGACAGATCCGTGCTGAGACTCCAGCAGAGACATGCAATGGCTTCCTGCAACTCATTTGGCCTCTAGCGCCATTTCTTCATTGTAATCCCTACCTCTGCACTACCTGCAAATTGGGTACTGCGTTTTTACAGAAAAAGGGCACCGTTTTGGAGAGAAGAGACTACACAAAGGCATAGCCCTCCATGGGCAAGGCTTGGCCAGGAGACCAGCCTCTTGACATAAATAAAAGAATTCCGCTACCTCCCACTGGATGGAGCCTATCAAAGGAATCTCCTGCTCAGTTCTTCCTCATACTGGGGCTTGCACACACACCACAGTGGTCCAGCTGCACAGCCCTGTCCACCCTGAGGACTTGTTCAGAGAATTGAATAGGGCAATGCATGGATACAGAGAGTGTCTTTCTTAAATAATAGCAAAGCCCGCCTGTAACAGAAAGGAAGGAGTCATTAATTGAAAAAGGAATAGAATAATCCATGGGGTCTTACGGTTCATAAATGCTCTATAAACAGGAGATATTAACATCACAAATTTTTCCTGTGTAGTTTCTAACTCAAAAGTTTCTTTCAATCAATAGCATGCTTTAAGCACAGCACAAGAATCCAGAACAGCCTTCAAATTTCACTGACATCGCCACAAATCTAACACGGAGCCAAACAAACTACTTCTATGTAATCTGTAATGACATAATTGAAACCGGGTTTACATTTATTTAAGTAGCATAGTTTTGGTGGAATGAAAATATTTTAGTAAGCGGCACAACATATGTTTGAGCAATATTTACAGAGGTCTCCCCTGCCCCATGGACTCCTCACTTACCTATAAGAACACTGTTTTGGAAATGAAAAAAAAAAAAAAAAGGCAGAAGGGAGTGGTGTTAAGTTACAGTACTGCACAATGGCACCTTTATCAAATCTGCCAACTAGTCAAAATCTAAATAGGGTGGTTTGAAACAAATTTTATTACTGCCAGTTAATATTCACAGGACTCTGGGGTAACAAGAACTTTCAATGACTCAATATTTATAAATGCTACTGTTGTCCCACAAAAACTTATGTCAGATTCTAAGAGATGCTGGGACCTTTTGCGATCATGAGGGTGAGGGTATGCGTTTTAAATGGGGGAAAGAAGTAGTTAGGAAAACAAAATTCAGCACACATAAAGGAGCACTTGGTGGTCTTGAATTTGAATTCTACTTGAATATGATTCGGTAACCTGACTTATCTGGATTTCAATTTTAATTTACCAATGTCTTGAAGATAGAGAAAACATTCAAAATGTCCGACACTGATGGCCAAGACAGCTTTTGTCTTTTTATTTGAATTTTTGCTATGTTATCTATGCAGATGCCAAAAAAGGATAAACTTCAAATCTGGGATATCGAAATAATTGAGTTTGTGTTTACAACTCTGATGGTATAATCATAATTCCAAATGGTTGAGAAACAATAACATTAGTGAAGTGAAGTCAACTCTGAATTAAAAAGTCAGTGTTTCCATTACCCACCCTAACAGTATTTTCAGTTTATATAACTTGATCATTAAAAAGTGCTCTGGGCTGAAAACCTGGTCTGTGTCAATCTTGGACTAAATTAGTTTGCAAAGCTCTGAAGTTTGTTTGTTCTTCTCTTTTATCCCTTTTCAAGAATGTATTCATTTTAAATGCTACACATAAAACTAAACCAAAAAAATCTGCAACACCTGATGAGCCAATGCGATTACAGGCATCACTAGGTTTTCAGGAGAAATTTATGATTTCTATAAACCCACCTTCAAGATTCGTATGGCTGGAAGTAAAAAACTCATTTCCCTCCCCACCTCAATCTTTCACATATCCCTTCTCTATTGGTTACTTCATCAAAAATGCTGGAACTTAAAATTGGAACTATAACTTTTTGTAGAAATAAACTTCAAATTGGAATTTAACTTTGTGGAAATAAAGTTTACTATTATGACTTCTATTAAATTGACCTTGTAACAGCATAGCGCTTTCATCTGGGGACAGCAAAAGAAAAAGGAAAGGGAAGATGTTATGTTAGACACTGACATGTTCAAATATATTGCAGTTTAGGATGAGTGTAGAGGGCATTTGTGCATGAATAAAAAATATCTTTGACAGAGACATGGAAATATCATCATATCACAAAGCCCATATATTTAGGAGTGAGGTTAGGAGGGGCAGACCTAGCTCCTTAATATTGGTTGGGCAAGGAAGACTTGGGAAAAGGTAGGTCAAGGGGCCAGCTGTAACTACACCTGAGATGGCCACCTCCCTTCACCATTGGAAAATACAGACTTCTGCATGGTATTAGTAGAGGTCCCACCTGAATTGTCCAATTTTTGTGAATTTTTGCTTGAGAAGAAGGAGCCAAAGCAAGAACAAGTGTGTGTGCGTGTGTGTGTGTGTGTGTGTGTGTGTGTAAGCTTGCCTTTCTGTCTATACCCTATGGAGAACATAAACAGAGTAACTGCAGTTATAAATGCAGAGAAAATAATGTTGTCTTAGCATTTCATATCACATTTTTATTTTGATCTTTGTAGAATTATGGAAAATCATCAATCCAAAATAGAAACACTTAGACTCTATGAGTCAAAAGAGATCATAAATTTCACTTCCACCCCTTCACCCACCTTCCTATATTACTCAGCAACCTAAAAGTTTTTGCAGACTTGGATAAGTTTTATATATATATATATATATATATATATATATATATATGCTCGAAATTTAAAAATTTGATGTTGTAATGCATCCTATAATGAAATGTTTCCAATGATGAAGAACTCATCATTTTTGAAAAAGCCTTTTATCTGGGCAACATCTTTAGTTACAAGATTCTTCCTTATGGTCCTGAGAGTGCCTTATTCAGAAACACACAAAGGATTTTTGGTTAATAAGCACTGGATCTTATAAGACAACTACTATCAGCATTGTTGCTGCTAACATTTCTACTAAGTCCAGAAAGATTTGAACCTGGCCAAATATAGTAAATGCTCTTTATCAAGATAACATAACCAAAATAGCCTTATTTAAACACTGTGTTTCATCAAGGCTTTAATAATGGGATAATGTGGTTTTTAACAAACATGAAAACCACATTTTAACAATTGAATATTATACTGCCAAGAAAAGGATTAAAGTATTGATACATGCTTTAACATTGACAAACCTTGAAAACTTTATCCTAAATTAAGGAAGTCATATACAAAAGTCACAGATTGTGTGATTGCATATAGATAAAATGTCCAGAACAGGCAAATCTAATAAAGATAGAAAGTAGATTAGTGGTTGCCTAGAGATGGCTGGGAAGGGAATGGGAAATAACTATTCAAGGGTATGGAGTTTCCTTTGGGTAATGGCAGTGTTTTGGAATTAGATAGTGGTGACAGCTGCACAACCTTCTGAATATACTAAAAACTGCTGAATTATATACTCCAAATGGATGAATTTTATGGTGCGTGAATTATATTTCAATTTAAAAAACCCTTAAAAATAGATCTTAAAATATCATCTTGATAGGCATTGTTATCAAAATAACTCTGATATCAATAAAATGGCTGAAATGAACACTAACTTTAGCTCTCTATCTAACATCTATGCAGTGAGGGATAATGGATAGTTTATGAATATAAATTTTACCAAAGGATTCCTCACTGTATTTAAATAAATACTCTTTGATCCATGAAGAATTTTAATTTCCTTTTTACTTCACAGGGAAGAGTGGGTTTGCTCATATTACCTGTGCTTGTGAAAGGTCAGGAGATTTCAAACCCACAAATGGGTTCTTCAAAGAAAAACTGAGAAGTTACAACTGTTATGACAGTCTATTTCAAATATCTCAGGGTTTCTTTAGCTTAACTGAAAACATATAATTGCTTTTACCTACTTGAAATGCTTCTGTTTTTTCAAGTAACAATCAGACACCCTACAAAACCTGAAGCATGATTTATTCAATGAAAGGTACATTTTCAAAAGATAATACTATCTAGATAAAACATGTATAGTGACTCAGATCATAACTTCAAAATATAAGATATTTAAGAAATACTACTTCCCTTTAAATACCAATAAAAAAACTTCCAATATGAAAAAGAAACTACATGTGTCTTTACATTTTTCCCACAAAAACATGAGAAATCTTACATTGTACTTTATAATAGGATTAATGTCATTGTCATATAATTTTATATATTATTTGACTTTTATACTCTTATTCATTACATTAGAAATTGTACATTTTTTTTTTACTCACTGTACTGAAACCTCCAAGGGCTGTCTGTGACTCTTGAATCTTAGGTTAAGCTCAATTATAATGATTTACATCCAGATAGGGGATGATCTCCAATACAGGTTGAAGAGTCATTAATAAACTTAATCTTATGATCCAATTTTCTATGGCAAAGCTTTTTTTATATATTTACACTGCATTGCCAAAGAACAAAAATTTCCATGAATTTTATAATTTAATTATTGCATAGGTTTCTATGTGTGTGATGACACACAGCTTTATTACACACGTATATAACATTAAAAAAAAAATCACCATAATACTTACAGTTGTAGCCAGGTGCAATACGATGTTGAGCTTCAAGACTCGCCAACGTGATGTGGAAGATGATGTGCAGCAACAGGAAGGAAAGACTGGTGAAGCAGAGAGACTTTAATAACCGTCCTGTATGTCCTAAGGGGTAAAAAGTGCAGAGATTGTGAGAGAGCTTAAGATGAAACACACTGGTGCTGTCTCTTGTACATGTTTCTGTATAACCCATTAGGTAGACTGACTCAAAAGTATATGTAGTGCAATAATTACTGTCTAAATTTTAATCTATAGCTAAATGGTGTCTTATTCCCTTTGTAACATCATATATTTGGGTTTATATTTATTAAAAATTCACTGTAAAAGAAAGATGATTTCCTATTTATCATATGACACATTACAATGGAACTACAAAAAGGTCCTGGCCCAAAAAATCATATAAAAAAGTGCTGCCAACTTTGAAGGAACAGATAACTCCTGTCTTAGAAAAATAATTCCGGGAAGTAGAAAAAGAAGAAAAGTTACTTAAAACATTTTATGAAGTTACAGTAACTTTAATTTTAAAATCAAATAAGGTTAGAAAAGAAAATTATAAGCCCATGTTACTCATAACTTAGATATACATTATTTTTTAATGGATTAACCAACAGAAATAGCATAGAAAAAGTACAATGCATAGGCAAAAGTTTATTGGAGAAAACCCCTAAAAGTGAAGTTAACATTAACAAATCAATAAGTTAATTCACACACTAGTAGGTTGCTATCATGATTTTCTCAATGGGTACCAAAGAAATATTTCATAAAGTTCAAAATCTATTTATAATTTTTAAAAACATAAGAAAAATAGAAATACAAGGAAACATCCTTAAAAGATTTGTAACAAAGCAAACATCCTGTTTATGGTGGAATTTTAGACATAATCCCACCAGCATCAGGGAATGATAAAAAAAAAAATTTAAAGTATTGTGTCATAGTTTCATTGACAGTATTTTTGTTCGTTCATAGTGAAATATAAAATAATGGCATCTTATATAACATATAATAGGATATCCATAAAATAAATATTAGCAAACTAGATGCATTAATATTTGAAAAAGATAATATATTGTATCTAAATTGGGTTTAATCCTAAAAATGCAAGATTGTTTTAACTTAATAAATCAATTAATATAATTCATCACATTAGCAAATTAAAAGAGAAATAGCATCTTCTACCTAAGTGAAGGAAAAAGCATTTAAGAAAATTCAACATCCAGGCATTACAATACTTATGGATAACTAAGAATAAAAGACCACCTCTTTAACCTACTATGATGGTTAATACTGAGTATCAACTTGATTAGATTGAAAGATGCAAAGTACTGTTCCTGGGCGTGTCTGTGAGGGTGTTGCCAAAGGAGATCAACATTTGAGTCAGTGGACTAGAAGAGGCAGATCCACCCTCAATCTGGGTGGGCACCATCTAATCAGCTGCTGGGATAAAAGCAGACAGAGGAACCCGGAAGGACTAGATTGGCTAAGTCTTCTGGTCTCCATCTTTCTCCCATGCTGGATGCTTCCTGCCCTCAAACATCAGACTCCAGGTTCTTCACCTTTTGGGCTCTTGGACCCATACCAATGGTTTACCAGGGGGGTCTTGGGCCTTCAGCCACAGACTGAAGGCTGCACTGCCAGCTTCCCTATTTTTGAGATTTTTGGGACTCAGACTGGCTTCCTTAATCCAAGCCCACAGTCCAAATAGCTCCCATCAGGCCCCATCTCTAGCACTGGGGATCAAATTTCAACATGAGATGTGATGAGATGTCAAACATCAAAACTACGTCAGTAGGCATATTTGTCTTGTCTTTGATTTCCAAAGGAAAGCTTTCAAAAGTTTTATTATGCATAATTTTGCAGCAGCTTTTTGCTTATTTGTTTGCAAATATCCATTACTAGGTGTATTAGGGTTCTCTAGAGGGACAGGACTAATAGAATAGATACATATATGAAAGGGAGTTTATTAAGGAATATTGACTTTCACAGTCACAGTACTTAAGAATTAATCCAAAAAAGAGTGCTTAAGACCTTTATTGACAAAATTATAAAAAATAGAAAAATAAATAATAGGTATAAATAAATGAAGAGATATGTTACATTAATGAATGAGATGACTCAATGTGACAAAAATGTCAATTTCCCTCAAATTTAGTCCAAAAATTCAGGACAGTTTAAAATAAAATGCCAACAGAAACTTTTACACCTTCTACAAAAATATTTCAAAAGATATAAGAAAAGAATGCTTTGAAGATTTCAACAAACATTTAAAAAATATATTTGGAAAAATAAGACTGAATTGCCACATCCATATTGAAATTTTGAAGAATAAAATCAAGAGTGGGTGAGGTTAGTGTACCATAACAGACATTAAAGTATGCAATAAAACCTGTTTGTTTATTTATTTAGTTTTTTGAGTCAGGGTCTCACACTGTCATTCAGGCTGGACTGCAGTGGTGCAATGTTGGCTGACTGCAACCTTCACCTCCCAGGTTCAAGAGATTCTTGTGCCCCACCCTCCCAAGTAGCTGGGATTACAGACGGGTATCACCACACCTGACTAATTTTTGTATTTTTAGTAGAGATGGGATTTCACCATGTTGGCCAAGCTGGTCTCGACCTCCTGATCTCAAGTGATCCTCCTGCCTCAGCCTCCCAAAGTGCTGAGGTTATAGTCATGAGCCACTGTGCCTGGCCAAAACCATAAGTTTAAACAAACAGAAACTTAGATTCCTCAGGGAAAGGAAAAAATCAATTGGAATACCATATAATGCTCAGAAACATACCAGTTTATTTATATTAACTTGATAAATGTCAAAGTCAACTCTACAAATTGAAAGGAAAAAGGATAGAAATGGTATCAGCAAGATGGCAGACTAGGAGGTTTCAGCTCTCATTTCCACAGAAACACCAATTCTGGTGACCACCCATGGACAGGAACACTTCTGTGGAAGTACCCAGAGTCTGGCTGAGTTTCCAGCACTACAATGGAACAAAAAATCGAAGAGCAAAAACAGGATAAGTTTTTCCTCTTATCCTATTCCTTAAACAGGATAAGTAGCTTCACTTTATCCATGTCACCCCTCCCCCAGGGTGGTACAACTTGGTACCAAGAGAGGCCTGATTGGCCTGCAATTTCTACTACTAGGGAAAGTGAGTGATGTGTGTGCTAATTTTTCCAGTCCTGTGAATTGCTAGCTGGGAGGTCCATTCTGTCTCACTTCACCCAGAACACTGAAGGAATAAGCTTAGGAGCAGGGAGAAGAGAGTGCACAACTGGTGTGCAATTCTGTACAGCCAGTCACAATCTCTAATAATCAGTTCATAGACTCCAAGAGAGTCATCACTGAACTCCACAGGATGACTTGCATGAGGACCCCCACAACCAAGTAATGAACTTCCCCAGCACCCTGTGCCACTCTCTCCTATGGACAGCACCCTGTACATCCCTGTGCATGGCCTGCACAAGCTCCTTCAGATAGCACATGGATCTCAACATGTACAGATATTAGCATCTGGCTTGACTCTACTGGTGAGGGAGAAGGTGTACAACATTAAGCACTTCAGGGTATTGCCTTAGGGAATATAAGCTGAATGCTGTCAGTACCAGGCCTGGTTCTGTGGGATAGAGAGAAGGCACACAATCCTAAGATTTCTTTCTTAATAAGGAATAAGAAGAATGGAGCACATGCATCCATAGGAAAGTTCTGAGAGACTCCCAGAATCCCTAACCAGCCTCACTGGTAAAGATCCTTCTGGCCCAAAGCCAGTCAGTAAATACAGGAGAAGATGACTACTTCTTCAAATTTGAAGACATCTTTTTTAAAATTCAAGAAAATGAAGAATAAAAAAATTTAAGAAATTCAAAACATGAAGATTCAAGAAAATAGGACATCACCAAAGGAATGAAATACAGCTCTAGTGGCTGACCCTAGATAAATGAAAATTTACAAATTAGCTGACAAAAAATTCAAAATAGCCATCTTAAAGCTCAGTAAGCTACCAGAGAAGGAAGATAAACTACTACATTAAATTTTTAAAAATATATGAACAAAATGAGACATTCAACTTTAAGAAACAAATGAAAGAACCAAACAAAAATTGTGGTGCTAAAGAATGCAATGTCTTAGCTGAAAATTTTAATAGAGAGTTTCAAAAGCAGGCTTGATCAAGCAGAATAATATCAATGAACTCAAAGACAGATTGTTTGAAATTATCCAGTAAAGGAACAACCACACAAAAAATATGAAAAACAATTTTTAAAAGCCTATGGGACTTATGGGACACTATCAAGTGAACCCATATAAACATTGGTGTTCAAGAAGAAGTAGAGAAAGATAAAGGGGAAGAATGCTTACTTAATGATATAATGACAGAAAACTTTCCAACTCTGTAGAATGAAACAAACATACAGATCCAGGAAGCCCAAAGGATTCCAAAGAGGTTGAGTAAAAAGAGGTCTTTATAGAAAAACATTATGATCAAACTGTCAAAAGTCTAAAACAAAGAATTTTGAAAACAGTAAGAGAAAAGCAACTTGTTACATACAAGGGTACCTTCAAAACGCTATCAGTAGATTTCTCATCAGAAATCTTACAGACCAGGAGAGAGTGGGATAAGATATTCAAAGTGCTGAAGGAAATATGTGCTAACCAAGAATATTATACCTGTCAAAGCTGTTCTCCAGAAATGAAGAACAAATGAAGACTCCCAGGGAGGTAAAAGCTGGGGGAATTTATAACCACTAGAACTGTCTTATAAGAAATGCAAAAGGGAGCTCTTCAAAATGAAATTGAAAGACACTAATCAGCAACATAAAAACATATGAAGGTATAATACTCAGTGGTAGAGATAAGTTCATTTTCAAATTCAGAATACTATAATGGCAATATGTAAATCACATTGAACTCTAACATAAAAGTTAAAATATAAAAGTTTTAAAAATATCTATAGTTAAAATAATTTGCCAATGGATACAAATAGAAAAGATGTAACTTGTTACACTAATAACAAAAAATGCATGGGAGTGAACAGGTAGTTCTTGTATGTAATTGAAATTAAGTTGCTATTAACTTAAAACAGATTGTTACATGTGATCCAATATTCCCAATACCATTTATTGAAGAGACTACACTTTCCTCCTGTGTATTCTTGGAGCCCTTGTCAAAAATTAGCTGACCATACATGAATGGGTTAATTTCTCAGGTCTCTATTTTATTCCATTCTTCTACATGTCTGTTTTTTATGCCAGTAGCATGCTGTTTTAATTACTATAGCTTTGTAATACATTTTGAAATCAGGAAGTTTGATGCTTCCATCTTTGTTCTTGATCAAGATTGCTTTAGCTATTTTGGGGCCTCTTGTGGTTCATTTTATGTAAGACTCATAATTACAAAAGACAAACCTGTAGTAGATATGCAAAAGATATAAAAGAATCAAAGCATACCACTACAAAAATTATCAAATCACAAAATAAGACAGCAAGAGAGAAAGAAGGGAGCAAAGAAATTACAGAACAGTCAGTTAATAATTAACAAAAATGTCAATAATATGTCCTTACCTATCAATATTTACTTTGAATGTAAATGGATTAAATACTCCCATTAAAATATACAGGGTAGATGAACAGATTTTTAAAAATCAGCTATACACT
The DNA here is from genome assembly GCA_963573385.1 of Cacajao melanocephalus. Classification (NCBI taxonomy): domain Eukaryota; kingdom Metazoa; phylum Chordata; class Mammalia; order Primates; family Pitheciidae; genus Cacajao; species Cacajao melanocephalus. Next base: position 28,997 of record CAUYLG010038414.1, read on the forward strand.
AGCTACAAGAAACACACTTTATGGACACATATAGGCTGAAAATGGGAAAAAAAGATATTTCTGCAATCAAAAGAGAACAGGATTGGCTATTCTTATATCAGACAAACTACACTTTAAGTCAAAAACTCTCACAAAAGAAAATCCAGAGATAGCTTAACCACTGAACTCTACCAAATCTTCAAAGAAGGACTAACAGCAATTCTTTGCAAACTCCTCCAAAAAATTAAAGAAAAGGAAACACTTCCAAACTCATTATGAAGCCAGCATTGCCTTGATATCAATGACAGAAAAGAATTCTACTAGAAAAGAAAATTACAGGCCAATATCCTTGGTGAACATAGGGGTAACAGTTATCAAACTAGCAAATTGAATTCAATGGCACATTAAAGGATTATACACCATAATAAAGTAGAATTTATCTCTGGATTGTAAGGGTGATTCAACATATGCAAATCTATAAATGTTATATACCACATTAACAGAGTAAATGATAAAAATCTAAATAGATGCAAATCAAAGCATTTAGCAAAATTCAACAACTTTTCATAATAAAAACTTTCAACATATTAGATATAGAAGGAATGTACTTTAACACAAGGAAGACCATGTATTATAATACCATAGTTAACATCATACTAAAGGTGAAAAGCTGAAAATTTTTTCTCTAACAACAGGAAAAGTAGCACACTCTTGCTACTTCTATTTGACATAGTATGGGAAGTACTAACCAGAACAGTTATGCAAGAAAAAGAAATAAAAGACATCTAAGTTGAAAAGGATCATATTAAATTGTTTCTGTTTTTAGATAATATATTATGTTTTGAAAAACCTAAAAAATCTACCAAAAAATTGTTAAAACTAATAAAAAACTCAATAAAACTGCAGTTTATAAAATAAACATATAAAAATTATCTGTGCTTTTATATACTGACAGTGAGTTTTCCAGAAAAAGATGAACAAAACAACTTACAATAGCATCAAAAAGAACAAAATACTTGTGTAAATTTACCAAAGAGGTAAAAGATCTGTACATTGATTAGTATAAAACATTGTTGAAAGAAATTAAAATAAATACAAATAAATAAAAAATGTATTCCATGTTCATGGACTGGAATAATTAATGTATTTAAAATGGCCATAATGCTGAAAGGGATCTACAGATTCAATGCAATCTCTATGAAAATTTTCACAGAAATAGAAAAAATTATCTTAAAATATGTATGAAACCACAAAAGACCCCCAAATAGCTAAAGCAATCTTGAGCAAGAAGAACAAAGCTGGAAGCACCACACTTTCTGATTTCAAATTATACTACAAAGCTATAGCAATTAAAACAGTATGGTACTTGCATAAAAACAGACACATAGAACAATGAAATGGAGACATGAGAAGTAAACCCACAAATGTATGGTCATCTAATTTTTGATAAGGGCTCTAAGAATACCCAACAGGGAAAGGATAGCCTCTTCAATAAATGGTATTGGAAAAATTGGATTACCATCTACAAAAGAATAAAATTGGACCCTTATCTTACATTATATACAAAAATCAACTCAAAATGTATTAAATATATGAAATTACAAAACACCCAAGGAAAACACTCCTTGACATTGGTTTTGGCAATGACTTTTTGGTTATAACACTGAAAGCACAGGAAACAAAAACAAAAATAAGTGTAATCACATCAAATTTAACTGCTTCTGCACAGCAAAAGAAACAGTCCCTAAAATGAAAAGATAATATATGGAATTGGAGAAAATATTTGCAAACAATATATCTGAAAAGAGGTTAATATCCAAAATATACAAGGAAGAACTGAATAATGAAAAAACAAATAACCACATTGAAAAATAGGCAAAGGACCTGATTAGATATTTCTCCAAAGAAGACATACAAAGAACTAGTCAATATACAAAGAACTGCTTAACATTACTAATTATAAAGGAAGTGCAAATCAAAACCGCAAGTGAGATACCACCCCTGCTGTGGTCTGAATGTGACCCCCAAAATTCATATGTTGAAACTTAATTACCCATGTGATAGTATTAAGAGGTGGGACCTTTATGAGGTAATCAAGACATGAGGGTTGAGCTCTGATGTATAAGATTAGGGTCTCTATGTAAGTGTTGAGAAAGTGGATTCATTCCCTTTCAGCCATTTTACCATGTGAGGACACAGTGTCTGTCCACTCTGGAGGATGAAGCAACACAGTGCCATCTTGGAAGCAGAAAGACCAGGCCCTCACCAGACACCAAAGCTGGAGGCACATTGATTTTGGACTTCCCACCCTCTAGAACTATGAGTAATAAATTTCTGCTCTTTGTAAATTACTCAGACTGGGATATCCTATTATAGTAGCACAAATGTACTACAAAAATCTCACACTTTTTAAGGTGGCTATTATTGAAAAATGAAAGATTTGTTGGTGACAGGGACATGGAGAAAAGAGAATTCTTATGTACTGCTGGTGAGAATGTAACTTGTAGATCCATTAAGAAGAATAGTATAGAGGTTCTTAAAAATTTTAAATAGAACTGTTATATAATCGAACTTCCAGATATATATACAAAATAACTGAAATCAAGATCTCAAAAACCTATTTGCACACCCATGTTTACTACAGCATTATGCAAAATAACCAAGATACGGAAACATTCTAAATGTCCACTGAAGGAAAAATGGATAAGGAAATGGGGGTATATACATACATGGAATATTATTCATCCTTAATAAAGAAGGAAATCCTGCCATTTGCAACAATATGGCTATAGCTGGAGGGCACTATGTTAAGAGAAACAAGCCAGACATGAAAAAATACTGCATGATCTCACTTATATGTGAAATTTAAAATACTCCACATTTTCCAACTTGTAGAAGCAGAGAGTAGAACAGTGGTTATAAAGGGCTGAGGGTATAGAGCAGGAAAATGGGAGGTGATTGTTAAAAGGTACAAAGTTTCAGTTATGCAAGATAAAGAAGTTCTGAAGATCTATAGAGCATAGTGCTTATAGATAACAATACTGTATTGTACACTTAAAATTCCTACAGGGGAGATCTTATGTTAAGAGATCTTACAAACAACCAAAAACCCTAATAACAATAAAGGAAGAGGGAGGAGACTTTGTAGAGTGGCAGATATGTTCATGGCTTTGATAGTGGCAATGATTTCATGGATGTCTACTTATCATCAAAACTCATTGAAATGTTTACATTAAGTATGTACAGATTTTTCTATGAGAATCATACCTCAATAAAGCAGTTTAAAAAAGAAAAAGATAGGCTATCTAGAAGACAAACTAGATTAATACATAAAGAAAAAAAATACTGGATCACTGTCACAGAAGTGGTCTCCAGGTAAATAAAGACCTAAATCTGAAAGATTAAATTCTAGAGTTACTAGATGAAAATATGAAATGTGACTTTGGAGTGAGGATTGTGTTCTAAAACAATACTTAAAAACATAAGCTATAAGGCAAAAAAGAGAGAGAGAGAGAGAGAGATGGATTTGATGACACTAAAACTGGAGATTCAACAAATGCTAACATAGATAATATTTACAGGCAGATGAATAACTGGGGCATCTAAAATGTACCTGAAATTAATATTTAGAATAGATAAGGAACTTCTGTGTATCAACAAAAAGAAGATGGGTCAACCCACAAAAATGTGTGCAAAATATCTAAGTCAGCAGCTTACAAGAGAAAATCTGAGGGGGCAGTACGTTTATTCAGAGACGCTAAAGCTATTGAAGAGAAATTATAACTAAATCACAAATGAATGACATTTTACACCCCTCAGATTAGCAAAAGTTAAGAAAAAATCATAATAGGGAGTTTTCATAAGGAGAAACAAACATATTGGTAGTAGAGTAAAATTGGTACAGCCTTTCTAGAAATTCTCTGACCTCGTAATCACATTTCTAGTTATAGACTCCAGAGAAATTTTCACAGCAGGGTTATATGGCGATGAATAAAGACATTCATCGCATTATTGTGTGTAGGAGCAGGGAATTGGAAATATACTAATTTTCCATTGCTGAAGACATGAATATGTAAAAATGTGAATGTGCATCTTGAAATATTTTTAACAATTAGAGGCATTAAAGCAGAACATCAAACAACATAGCTGGTTCTTGAAAAATGTTATATTGAAATGGTAAGAAACAAAATGAGACATAGCACAAAATCATTTTGGCAAATTCAGTACACAGACATGGACATAATAATATGACCTATATCTTACAAATATTTTTATGTATATTTTAAATGTATATCAGACACATTTGATTAATTTCATATAGGGATACAGCTCTAATAAAGCTATTCTGTGAATTGAACAGTAAATTGCTTCAACTCTCTCCACTCAAAGCTGGAGAGGAGTAGATACATACTGAACATTCTGGGACTTGGTCTGCCCCTTCCTATGCAGCGTTGGGGTATTAATTAAACAAGCTCCAAGCTCTTAAAACTAAAATTTTACGTATAAAAATTTATTTATAAGACAAATATATAGATGATAATTTTATTGTACATCTATAGATTTATAGGTCTATAAATATATCACTTATTTACATAATGCTTAAAATATGTGCTAAATATATGTATATGATATAATTTTATATTTAAATATGTACATGTACACATACACACATCCCTAAATATAGGTTACATTATTTCTTTTTTTTTTCTAATAGACCACTGAGTGTCTCTGCTTTTTTTTAATTTAAAAATTTATTTTGTTTGTTTTAGACGGAGTCTTGCTCTGTCACCCAGCTGGAGTGCAACAGCGTGATCTCCGCTCACTGCAACCTCTGCCACCCGGGTTCAAGCAATTCCCCTGCCTCAGCCTCCCAAATAGCTGGGACTAGAGGTGCATGCCACCATGTCTGGCTAATTGTTTGTATTTTGTAGAGACGAGGTTTCACCATGTTGATCAGAATGATCTCAATCTGCTGACCTTGTGATCCGCCCGCCTCGGCCTCCCAAAATGCTGGGGTTACAGGTGTAAGCCACTGTGCCTGGCCTAAAATTTTTTATTTCCATAGGTTTTCAGGAACAGATGGTATTTAGTTTCACAAGTAAGTTCTTTAATAGTGATTTGTGAGATTTTGGTGCACTCATCATTCAAGCAGTATACACTAAACCCGATTTGTCATCTTTTATCCCTCACCCCCTTCCCACACTTACCCCCTGAGTCTATTGTATCATTCTTATGCCTATGCATCCTCATAGTTTACCTTCCACTTATGAGTGAGAACATACGATGTTTGGTTTTCCATTCCTGAGTTACTTCACTTAGAATAATAGTCTCCAATCCCATCCTGGTTGCAATGTGTGCCATTAATTCATTGCTTTTTATGGCTGAGTAGTAGTTCATCATATATATGAATTTGGTGGGGGCATAGTTAAGCCCATAAAACTCTACCTTCTGGGATCCTAGAATCCATATCCTTCTCACAGGCAAAATGCATTCATTCGCATCCTAAAAGTTCAAAAGACTTAACCCATTCCAGCATGAACTCAAAGTCCTAAATCTCATCTAAATATATATATCAAATGTGGGTAAGAAGTGAAGTATGATTCATCTTGAAGCAAAATGTCTTTCTAGCTGTCAGTCTGTGAAACCAGATAAGTTATTTGCTTCCAGAAGACAGTGGTGGGACAGGCAAAGATAGACATTTCCATTCCAAAAGGGAGAAATCAGGAAGTAGAAAGAAGTCATAGGTTTACGGCAAGCACAAAACCTAGCAGGGCAAATTCCAATAAAGTTTCAGGCTCAAGAATAATCCTCTCTGGCTCAATGCATTGCCTTCCAGGTCCACTGGGGTAGCAGTGTCACCCTAAAACCCCGGGTGGTGGCAGCTCAGCCCCTAAAATTGAAGAGGTGGCCCTGCCCTCTGGAATCAATGAGGAGATGTCCCCACTCACAAGGTTGTACCCTGGAAGCCTGTAGTGACAGTGGCAACTCCACCACTCTCTGAATTGTCTTTGGGTTATTTTTCCCTTTTCTTGAAAGATAATGCATATTTTCAACCAGAGAATTCTATTGGCCTGCCCTTAGAATCCCAGAAGTTTGACAGGCTTTCTTAATTTTGTCCCTTCTTGGTTCCATTTGGTATAAGTTGGCAGTGTTTCTGTTAAGGTTGTTGATTGGATCCATAATGTCTTTATCATATGATTGTCTGTTCACACCCCTGGTGTTCTCTTCAGAACACACCTCCTCATTTTTTGCAATATGGATAGACTGAGAATTTTCCAAATCCTCAAGTTCTGGATCCTTTTTGCTTATTAAATCATTCTTCAATCTATCTTTTTCTTATTGCATTTCACTATAGGAAGTAAGGGGAAACCAGGTCTCACATTCAACATTATGCTTAGAAACTTCCCTTGCTGGACCTACCAGCTGCCCTTGAGCTGGGGCCTTGGATCGAGGAAGCCAGAGCCCATGCCATCAAGGCAGAGCAGCTACCATGGCCAAGTGCCTGTTCCAGATTGCCATGATGGGGGTGCAGATGGTGGGGCTAGGCCTTCATCTAGTCCTCTTGGCAAAAGTTTGCAGCCAGCTCGCTAGCAGCCGATGCCTGGGAATGTGCCAGTCTTCATCCACTTCCAACCTATCCAGCATCAGCCTCTAAGAGGCACAGCAGGGTCCCAACATCTCCAAGCTGAGCTTCAAGAAGGTCCAGAATAACTCTGAACACTTATTCAATGGGAATGATAAATCCATGTGTGCATATGTGGCTCCTTCTACCTGCATTCTAAGGTGCTCTGCAAGAAGGAGCCCCAAAATGAGAAAGTCAGAATCCAGGCCCAGGAGGACAGAGAGAAATACCATCCCACCTGCTGCCTCAAATTTATAGCTCAATAAGAAATGTCTTTTCTAGAAGAAAGAAGGAAGGAAGGAAGGGAGGGAGGGAGGGAGGGAAGGAAAAAGAAAGGAGGGGAGGGGAGGGGGGAGGGGAGGAGGGGAGGGGAGAGGAGAGGAAGAAATCACCCTTGCTAAATATCCAAGTTCATCACTCACAAGTTCTACCTTCCACAAAACAGTAAAACACAATTCAGGCAAGTCCTTTCCATCTAAGGCCTCACCAGAAGCACCTTAATATCCATAACTCTATCAACAGTCTCTTCAAGGAAATCTAGGCTTTTTATAAATGTACCTCAAAAATCTCAGCCTCTACCCATTACCCAGTTCCAAAGCCACTTCCATATTTTTAAGTATTTGTTACAGCAACACTCTACCTCCCTATACCAAAATCTGGATTAGCTTGCAAGGGCTGATGTAACAAAGTACTATAGGTGGGTGGTTTAAACAACAGAAACTTATTTTCTCACAGTTTTGAAGAGTAAATGTCCAAGATCAAGACGTTAACAGATTTAGTTTCTTCTGAGGTCTCTCTCCTCGGCCTGCAGATGACCACCTTCTTGCTGTGCCCTCACTTCAGTTTTTCTCCATGCATGTGGATTCCTAATGTCTATGTGTCCAGATTTCCTCTTCTTATTAGGACACCAGTCAGATAGCATTAGGATCCACCATAATGGCCTAATAACTTAATCACACTTTTTTTCTTTTGGAGACAGAGTCTCATTCCATCGCCCAGACTGGAGTGCAGTGGCGAGATCTTGGCTCACTGCAACCTCTTCCTCCCAGCTTCAAGCGATTCTCCTGCCTCAGCCTCCTGAATAGCTGGGATTACAGGCATATGCCACCACATCTGGCTAATTTTTTTTCGTATTTTCGGTAGAGACATGGTTTTGCCATGTTGGCCAGGCTGGTCTCAAACTCTTGACCTCATGATTGACCCACCTTGGCCACCATGCCCAGCCTCTAATTTTTGCATTTTTAGTAGAGACAGGGTTTCACCATGTTGGCCAGGCTGGCCTCAAACTCCTGACCTCAGGCAATCTGCCTGCCTCGGCCGTCCAAAGTGTTGGGATTATAGGCATGAGCTATTGTTAATCACACTTTTAAAGGACCTATCTCCAAATAAGTCACATTCTGTTATACTGGGAATCAGGGCTTCAATATTTGCATTCTGGGAAAACACAATTCAGGCCACAACAGCAGACAAAAATTTATCAATTTTGCTGATCTTGTTTCAGATCTTAGTGGGAAAATGTTTAGCCTTTCACCACTGAGTATGATGTTATCTGCAGGTTTTTCATTACTGCTCTTACTGTACTGAGAAATGTCTCTTCTAATTTTAGTCCTCTGGGTGCCTTTATGATGAAAGTGTGGTAGATTTTATCAAATGTTATTTGTCAATTGAGATGATCATGTTGTTTTCTCAAATTTTGTTCATTTTATGTGGTGTATTACACTGATTTTCTTATGCTGAACCACCTTTGCATGGTAGAATAAATCCCACTTGGTTACAATGTACAATCCTTTTTATGTGCTGTTGAATTTAGCTTGCTAATATTTTATTGAGAATTTCTGCATCTGTATTCATAAGGGACATTAGTCTGTAGTTTATTTTCTTGTATTTTCTTTGGCTTTGGTATCAGGGTAACACTGGCCTCACAGAAAAGGCTCACAGAAAGTGTGCCCTTTCCTTCTACTTTTGTGGAAAAGTTTGAAAAGTATTGGTGTTAATTTTTCTTTCAATGTTTGACGGAATTTACCAGTAAAGGTATCTGGTCAAGAACTTTTCTTTGTTGGAAGATTTTTAATTACTTATTTGACCTCTTTACAAGTTTAATCATATTTTCTCTCTCCTTTTGTGTCAATTTTAGTATTTTCTGTGTTTCTAGGAATTTTTCAAGCTGTACTGCTTGATTTTTAAATGTTTCTCTGGAGGGACAGCTCTTGGAGCTACTTGCTTTGCCATTTTCACTGATGTCTTCTTTTTCATTCCAAAACACTTTGTATTATGACTTCTGTTTTTCTTTTATTCTGAGTATATATATATATAAATTGTGTGTATATCTAGTCTTCAAACTAATTAAATAGAAGATGATTATGCATTAGGGTTAATAAAATGAAACACTAACTAAATCTAACTTAGGTAATAACACCACAGGCCATAAGAAATGTTTTGTTCCATTTCCATATCTCCCTGGGAAATAAGAATAAGGCTGGAACGATTGATTGGAGTAACCTATCAAATTACATATTCTCTCCACACCTTTTTTTCCTTCTTTTTGTTATTCTGTCACAAAGACAGTTCCAGTTGCAAAAGTGAACTGCTTCTGCTGCTTTGAAGGCATCTAATTCCCCCATCCCAAATTTATCTCTCTGACCAAAGGAACCATGGAAAGGGGTCCAAAGAATTAAAGATCAAGGAAAAAAATACTTATGAGAAGAGAGCAAGAAAAGATATCATCTAATTTGTTATAAATCAATAAGAGTCCCGGTGTTGCCCCAAATTATTCATTCATGGAAAAGCCCTCAAAAAGCTTTGAGACCTGAACTGTGACATAAAGAACTGTCCAAGTCCCAAACTGATAATTGAATGAAGCATGTTCAGGAGAGACCCAAATATTATGCCAAAGGTTTTCAGAACTGAACTGACATTGGAACCACTACTCAGAGAGTGAGACAAAATTTCAGCCTAAGGCAAACCAGATTGACTGCTGCCAAAAAAAAAAAAAAAGTAAACATTTTCCAGAAGATTTTAATATAACCCAGTGTCACATAATATTCAAAATGTTCAAGATATAATCCCAAATTATTTGATACACAAAGAAACAGAAAAATCTGATCAATTCTCAATAGTAAAGACAATCAACAGATGCCAATCTTGTAATTACATGCCTGTTGAAGTTAATAAAAAAAGATTTTAAACAAACCATTATAACCATGCTCCATGACGTAAAAGTAAACCATGTTGAAATAAATAGAAAGATAAATGTTGTCAGCAGAGAAATACAAACTACCAAAAATTAATCAAATAAAAATTTTAACAACTGAAAAAAATACAATACTGTATCTGAAATTAAAAATTCACCTAATGTTCTGAAGAGCACAGTGGAAATGACAGAAAAAAAATGAGTTAGTAATGATGATGAAATGAATAGAAATTACCCCATCTGAAAAACAGAGGCCAAAAGATTGAAAACAGTTAATAGAACCTCAGAGATCTAAGGGACAAAATAAAAAGATCTATCATTCATATCATTAGAGTTATCAAAGGCAGGAGAACAAAGATTGGTTCAGAAAAGAAATTTGGGTAATACAGTATTTTAACATTCCAGAAATTTGGTGAAGACATAATGTACATATTCAATAAGCTCAGCAAATCCTAAGTAGAATGAATTGAAAAATACCACCCCTAGCTACATAACTAACCTGTTGGAAAACTAATATAACTAAAAAGTGAAGACAGAGAAAAATGTCACATTATGTGTAGGGAGATAACTGTTCAAAGATCACATATTTTTCATCACAAACAATAAAGACTAGAATACAGCAAAACATCTTAAACTTATGAAAGAAAATAATTCTAAACTTAGAATTTTATATCCTGTGAAACTATCCTTCAGGAATCAAGGCAAAAAGAAGATATTCTCAGAGGAAGGAAAACTATGACCTGCTATCAAAGCAATGCTAAAGTAAGTTCTTCAGCCTGAAGAGAAATGGTACCAAAGGAACACTTTGGAATTCATGAAATGAAGAAGAGCAACAGAAGTGGATTGAAAAGATGTTTGTTGGCCAGGCACAGTGGCTCACGCATGTAATCTCAACACTTTGGGAAGCCAAGGTGGGTGGATCACGAGGTCAAGAGATCGAGACCATCCTGGCCAACATGGTGAAACCCTGTCTCTACTAAAAATACAAAAATTAACTGGGCATGGTGGCATGCACCTGTAGTCCCAGCTACTTGGGAGGCTGAGGCAGGAGAATTGCTTGAACATGGGAGATGGAGGTTGCAGTGAGCCGAGATCACACCACTGCACTCCAGCCTGGCGACAGAGCGAGAGTCTGTCTCAAAAAAAAAAAAAAGATGTTTGTTTACACACATATGCATATACATACACACACACACACACACCCCACATTAATTACAGCCTTGCTCCAGTTAATTCATGGAATTTCTAGAAAAAAAATCTCTCTTTTTGGATTTGGAAATACTCGGTGTATACAGAAATAATTAAGGGTATTATGTTGCCCATGTGTTTTAACTAAGCACCCTCATTTATATGAGAAATATGAGTATATTTAAATCCAAATTATCCAAATGTGTCACCTAATAAATATTCACTCATAATTAGAAATATGAGTGAGGAAATTGGCATATATTAAAAAGGATAGAAAATACACAAGCTAACTTTAAAATGATTTCCAAAAGTAACCCAGACAACAGATTTGCAAAATAAGTAATTGATGGCTAAAATAGCATAATACCAAACTGTATGCTGATATACAATTTTTCTGTGATTATCAGAATACCAAAACAGAAGAAATTTGATATTAATATTAACTGAGAAAAATAACAAGAAGGAGAGGAAGTAGAGTTTTTAAATAAATTTTAACTTGTTTTACTCATACGTTTTATTTATTTCTGATGTACTTTCTCAAATACAGCAAAAAATTAAAGAGGATTATTGTCACTGCATAGATTCCAGTCAGAAACTGGGATTTAAACAAAGGTATAAATCTAATGTCTCATTTACTCCACTTCTGAAAGTAAGTCAGAGGCTATTTCCTTAGCCAACGTTTCCCATTCTGTAGCTTTCTATGATTTAAATGTAGCATGCAAATGTGGAGGATCCATGATTCCTCAGATTGTGCCAATTTTTTAAACTAAGTTTGAAATTTTCCACTTAAGAAACAATCCATGCCAAAAAATGTTAGAAATTTTTAAAGGAGAACTCTGAGCCTCCTCAAGTGAAAGGAAATAGAAAAAAAAAATAGTTTATATGTAAGTTAATGTATTGAATACCAAAATCTGTATAGAGTTTAAAGAGTTCTATGTGTATTTGAAAGTCTTCTTCAGCTCCTCCAAGTTGATATTTTGATCATTTATTTACAGTTCAATTAGAAAAACCTAGTAAAAGTACAGTTGGCCCTCCACATCTGTGAACTCCATAGCCAGTAGATTCAATCAACTGTGGATGAATTTTTTTAAAAAAAGATGCTTTAGCCTGTACTGAACATTCACAGACCTTTACTTTTCTTGTCCTTATTCTCTAAACAAGATAGTATGACAACTATTTGGATAGTATTTATGTAGTTTTGGGTATTATAAATAATGTAGAGATTACTTTAAATATATGGGAGGATGAGCGTAGGTTATAAGTAAGCAAATATTATGCCCTTTTATATAAGAGACTTGAGCACCTATGGATTTTAGCATCTTGGGGAATACTGGAACCAATCACCCATGGATACTGGGGGACAACTGTACTGTGTATTTCATGTACTTGGGCTACATCAGAAAAAATACCTTGCATTTAGAAAAACATATCTTGGAAAGCAAGTATTTATATTTAAAGGATTTCCCACAATTTTATGCTCCAGTTGGAACAAATAAAAAGCAAACTGATACATAAAATGGAGGGTTTTCTTCTAAATTCCTAATGAGATTAAATACAGACACCTATGAGCTGGGAAGAATGTGTTGGGGACTTTGAAATAAACTAAGCAGTCAAGCTTGTAGGTTGAGTACATGAAGTTGCTAGTATTTAACCATGCTGACTTATAAAAATGGCCATTTCACTGGTATCAAACTATTATAAACAGAGAGAAAGAACACATATAAATGGAGAGAAAGAACACATGTCTACTTTCTATTCCATTGGAAATCTCATTGCAGCACGCTTCAAAACCCATTTTTGCTAAAAGGAATGAATCACAGAGAAGCGTTCTGGGAACATCACAAAAGCAAGTGGAAGAATACATGACAGCATCATTTCCCCTCGAGTTCCCTCCACCTTCACAAACTGGACTGCAAGTTGCCACCGCATGCCTTCAAGCGGAATATGGAATTCCCCACTGCGCCCCACCTCTAAATCCTTCCCTGCAAAAGTTCAGTTTTCTATTTCCAATTTTTTATTGGCATACTATGCAGCCAAAAGAAAGTAGGTTTTTTCCTCTTCCCTCCCATTTGGATCTACCGTTTATTACCCTGGCCTTATATCCAATTATTTAATCACTTTTAAAGTGCTGTAAAATCTGAAAATGTACCTCACAATGAAACTGATATAACCAGAGAGGAAGACAGTGCTCTTGGAGTACAGAAGAAGGATAGTTTAGGAACAAGGAAAGAGGACAGGGAGCTGCCACCATCACCAGTTGCCTCTCCTTTCCTCCTTCTGAATGTGTCCTCATGAGCAGGGCTCATTGCTTCTACAACATAGTCCCCTGCAACTCTGAACCAAAGGGATCTCTTTCTGACTCCTACACTGCATACTGTATCTGACATTTGGGAACATGTATCTTGTAATGTTGGTGTCTGTCCTAGTCTGGATTACCAGGAAACACGTTCTGAGATGGAGACTGAATGAGGGAAGTCATTGGTGTGGCTCCCAGCAGGGACACCTACGGAGAGTTCTGGGAGCAGACTAAGCCAAACCAGAAGCTGAACATGAGGCAGTGGGAACAGAGCCCTCAGCCAGTCCTTCAGGGAGCTCTGGAGCCTTCAGAATTGTCTAGAATTGAGGCAAGGGTGCTGAGCCTCTGTACCCAGCCCCACCCCCAGCACTGACCAGAAATTGAACATGGGCTGTCCCCAGACATGGGTGTTACCTGGGCAAGACAGCTTCTTACAGTTAAAGACAATTAACAAGTTAAAGACAAATAAGAATTGGGAAGGAAGTCAGCTGTTAACAGTCATGAGTCAACCACCCCTGGAACCTGAAAGAATACGTGTCTTGGTCATGGAGGGGATTGGGTGGCACACTACAGAGCTGTTTCGGTCATGTCGATCTAGACATTGATTGTCCTCAGGTAGAGCATAAGCCACCTGAAGGCAGGGCTGCGTCTAGCATACGGTCTCCAGCTTAGAAGGTACTTTATGGCTAATAGTGGATTTCTATGCATGGGTCATCTGGCCATATTTCCTCAGCAGATAGTAGAGAAGGCCAGAAGTCAGCATGTCTTGCTAGGCATGCACCACAGAAAAAGTGATTCCTCTAGGGATCTTTGAAGCAAACCAGTCACCCTGAGGCACAATGAGAGTATAAGTTCTTTCTGCTATTGGTCTTCTTTGATTCTGCTAGAGAAGACTTCACTGTGAGACAGTGAAAATCAGGACTATGATTATCCTCCATTTACCTATGTATGTTTCTTGTTATGTGTTGCATGTGTACATTTTCCAAACATCAGAAGTAAGGATTTGCTCCTCTAAAATCTTTTGTCAGGCAGGGCATGGTGGCTCATGCCTGTAATCCCAGCACTTTGGGAAGCTGAGGCAGAAAGATCGTTTGAGGCCAGGAGTTCAAGACCAGCCTGTGCAAAGTGGCAAAACTCCACCTTTATTTTAAAAATCCAAAAAATAAGGCAGATGTGGTGTCAAATGCCTGTAGTCCCAGCTACAAAACTTGGAAGGGGTACAGTGGCTTATGCCTGTAATCCCAGCACTTTAGGAGGCTGAGGCAGGCAGATCATCTGAGGTCAGGATGTGGAGACCAACCTGACCAACATGGTGAAACTCTGTCTCTACTAAAAATTAAAAGTAGAGACGTAGTGGCTCATACCTGTAATCCCAGCCACTCAGGAGGCTGAGGCACAAGACTCACTTGAACCTGGGAGGCAGAGGTTGCAGTGAGCTGAGATCATGCCACTATACTCCAGCCTGAGGGACAGAGTGAGATTTTATCTCAAAACAAAGAAAAAAGAAAAGAAAAAGAAAGAAAGACTTGGAATGAGCCAAAACATGCAGCAGAGTTGGAAATTCTAGATCTTCTACCTGTGAGGGCCAGAGAGTAGATATTTTAGACTTTGTGGGACACATAATCTCTTACAATGACCCAATTCTGCTACTGTAACAAATAGCCATAGAAAAACATATAGACAAATTAGTAATGATTGTAGTCCAATAAAACTTTAGTTATGGACACTGACATTTGAATTTCAGATAATTTTCATATGCCACAAAATAATTGATATTTTTCTCTTGATTTTTTCAACCATTTACAATAGCTCCTGGGTCATACAAAATACAGTGGTGAGTAGAGGCTGGTTTGGCCTGCAGGCTGTAATTTGCTGACCCCCTACTCTTGCTGCAGAAAGCATACTTGAAAGTAAAATGTTCATCAGTGAAAAGAAACAAAAAGGACTGTGTTTTGATATTCAAGAAATTGTCTAGAAGGCATTCCATTGATGATATCTGAGAGTCAGTCCTCACTTATGGGGAACAAACAAAGCACAGTGTTGACCCATTTGCAACACTTCTTAAACACCAGCACTCACTGTGTGCATTCATAGGGCTCAGCTCCCTGGAGAAGACCCCACACACACTTTCACTTTCTTTAATTTCACTGTTTCCAGAAGGAAATCAGAAAATATATCAGAGCTCAATTTGTAAAGATATGCATAATATTCTTAATATTATGAGACAGTTGCTTTGTTGCAATGTTTTACTGGAGTAGGGGAAAAGACATTCAGGCAGAGATGTGTTAGTCCACACAGAACCTTGTGTAAGCACACAATTCCCTGCTAACGTCTGAAAAGCTGAACTGTGGAAAACCGGCCAAATTGGATAATCCATTTTCAAGCACCCCAATAAAATAGCTTTCCTTGCACATTCTTATGGTCCTCCATGGGAAGGTTTAGCACAGAACATGCCAATACAAACATCCAATGTGAATGTAAAGAATTTTACTTAGTAGAATCAATTGATCAATCAGTCCCACTCAAACAGAGGAAGTGAGGCACGAGGCGCTCCTGCTACCAGAGGTTTCCTCCTTGAATGACCAACGTCCCTTGCATGAAGTCAAGGATAGGCTTAAGCAAAGGGGGATTCTAACCTGAGGGATGTCCCAGTGACATGCCTTTGCCTTGCCCTCCTGGGTCTTTCTCCAGCAGCCGGGATGTTACTTGGAGTCTGTGTGATGCAGTGAGGTTCCAGGATGTATGTGGTATTAAGTGGCACACAAAAACCTCCAATATAGGGTTTTTTTTTTTCAATTCACTTAACAAACCACAATAAGTCCTCACTCATCATCAGTAAAACAAAAACCTCTAATATAAGGGTTTTTTTTTTTCAATTCACTTAACAAACCATAATAAATCCTCACTCATCATCAGTAGGTTCTTGGAAACTGTGGCTTTAAGCAAAATAATGTATAGTGAAAACAATTTAACCATAGTCAAGTTGATCTAAACAAGAGTTAAATTCCTAAGGCATATTTCTGGTAGCAAAGATCACCAAACTTCTAAATAAGGACAAAACACTGACTATTAAACACTGAAATTGGTGTAAACTACACATACATTTAAGAAAGATTAAGAAAAGCAAGTCAGATAATAAATCACCAGCTTATTCTAGTTCAGGGTTGCAGGTGGCTGGAGCTTAACCTGGAAGCTCAGGGCATCAGGCGGGCACCAGCTTTATCCAGGACGCCATCCCATCTTGGGCACACTCACACACTGGCATTCAGACTGGGACCAGGTAGACACACCAATTTACCTAACATGTCCAGCTCTGGGACATGGGAGGAAACCAGAGTACCTAGAGAAATCCCACACAGATCTGGGGAGAGCAAGCAAACTCCAAACAGACAGTAGCCCTGGAAGAAAAGCAATTTTTTCCCCCTCACTAATGTTAGAACAAAACAACATTAAACTACATTATTCAAGGACCTGCTAAATAGGACTGAGAGAAGAGAGTTGTCACTCTTTTTGTTGATTTTACTTTTTTTCTAACCCATGTTATGACTTCCACAACTTTGACCCTAAATAAATGATGGTTTCCATGTTTTCCTGCAAAGGCCTGAGAAGGGGTAGGGAGTAAGCGTGGGCCTGCAGAAACTCCCTGACTGCAGACATTTCCTTACTGCAGGAATTTCCTGTTCCATAGCCTGTTCATTCCCAGGGACCTATGAGAAGTGCATGGGTTAGAGTTGTGAGTAGTGGCACCCCTGAGGACTGTGAGGGAGTCCAGGTATACCATTCCTGAATCCCCCTGCATAGAAATCCAGCAGACTTCAGAGAGGAACAGAAGAGAGAGGAATCAATGCAGGTATTTACCAGATATGGCTTCAAAATTTCCAGACCAGGGGCTTGGCCCTACTCCCATCTCTGATTCTGGGATTTCATACATTTTTCAGACTGAATTGCCACCCTTCCCACTACCCCCCCCGCAACCCCACATTTCTCTTCAAAGGACTGCATATCAACCGATCTGTTTCAAGGAGTACCAATGTGGGAAGAAAAGGTCTGAGTCATTTTTTTGATGATTCAGAAAAGGAAAAGTATAGTTTAATGTTCACACAGTTGCTTTCCACCCAATTGCCTTAGGGAATTAGTTTAGAAAGGATAAGGAAGGGAGAAAATGCAAAATCAACCAATAATAAACAAGAAAGGGCTGCTTTGTTGATGAAGCTGTCAAAATTAGAAGGGAGACTCTTTTGTGAAGAAATTTTGAGACTAAAGGGTCTCATTTCTGAGAACTCAATCCTCTTGACAATCCATTGTTCAAAGGAGGAAAAAAAATCCTACTAAAATGTGTATTTTCCTAAAGCGAGCTGTCATGACATTCAAGAAAATGCAGTTTTGTCAGAAAAGTCCTTTCCATGTTATTTCAGGTAATTGATTTATGCATTTCCTACTGTGACAAGACTGTAAGCTTCTTGAGAGCAGGAGCCAAGTGCCATGCCTCTCTGGACATTCCTGAGTGTCTAGCATGAGGCTTTGCACATAAGATATCCCATTAAATGTTGATTGAGAGGCTATCATAGTAAACGCAAATTACAATAATAAGTAAAGGTGATCTCTATGTGCTAATTTCAATATATGTTGGCGAGAACATTTCACTTCAAGCCAACAAGAAGTCCTCAGATGGTAATGAATGGGGGAAAAACAATTAGGCTATTAAGTCAATTCCCCTTCATGGCAGGCTTCTTCCAATGAAGCATTCTTCCAGCAATTAGCTAGAGATGTCTCCCGTACAGAGTTATCCTGCAGTTCCTTTAAGAAAATAATAAATTTGACTCTGATAAAAAGTTTCTACTGTGCTACACTTCATTCTCTTGTGCCCGATATAACTTTGTGTTTGTCTTTTATTTTTTCCTTTCACATTATCTTTGTAAGAAGGGTAGTTTAGCTCAACATGTATTGAGTATCAGGCATGAGCAGTTACAGAAAGAAGGACTTACTGCCTCCAGTTCACACAGATTGAGGTTCACAGCCTTGATCAAGAAGCTGCATCTGGGGTGCTGGGGGCGTCATTACACACCTGAGAGGGTGCTCATTAAAGACAAGTGTAGATTAGTGACTGCTGATGTGCTTCAGCCTGCTTCTCATCTTCCTCAAGCTCCTTCACTTATGCATTCTCAGTGGCGTGAGAGGCTCAACTTAGTTGGCCAGGAGGAGGGACTTTTTGTGCTATTATCTTCTTGTTTTTCCCACAGAAAACACACACCAGGTTACTATGACTAACTGCCTTGTGACCTGCTGTGTTTATTCTCCTTAACCCTGAACTGTGCTTTCATGCCCTGGAAGCCAGGCCAGGCAGCTGTCAGCCGGCATGGCCTTCTGTGTATTGTTTGTATGCACACGCAACAGAGAAGTGACTCATCTGCAAAGGGAATCTCCAATAAAAGGCTTAGATTATCCTCCACCTCTCATTCCATCACACTTTTGGAAACAAACCTTCTTATTAATTTGTCTTCATTGCTATAATGATATTTTTTCATTTACCTATCAACTGGCAAGAAGACAATTCAATTTCTTTCACTAGATCTTACATGCCTACTATCTCTTTCCCTTGGCTCAGGTCTTGTTGGGACAGACTTGGACCTCTCAGGAAGACCCCACACCACCCCCTCCTGTCATCCAATCTAAAATGCAAACCATCTCCCCAGCTGCTTTTTATCACACAATACCCTGTTTTGTATACTTCACCACTTCACTACTTGTAATTATCCTTTTTTTAATTGCTTACTCTCTCAAATTTAAGTTTCCCAAGTGCAAGGATTCTGTTTGTCTTTCTTGGTTACCACGGAATTCCCAATCCATCGAAAAGGGCTTAGCAGGCAGCATACAGTAAATATTGATTGAATAGTTGAACAAATGAATGAAATATATCAGGTGAAGCTTATAAGTCATATGTTAATTCAGCACAGCCTTGTAGCTTACGATCTTAGGGAACACAATGTAAAATCTTTAGCTGTCATGGGGGCAAAAGACTGATGAAAGCAGAACATTAGTATATGGAAAAGAAGGGAACAAGCAGTCTTTGCCTTCTCAGAGTTAAATTCATGGAGATCCAAACTTTACTGTGTATTGGTCTATTAGCCTTCCACTTACACTCCCACATCTACTATGAGACAGAGTAGCCCAAGGATACAAATCCCTCCTTCCTATTATCTTCAAGTCTATTCTTTCCTTTCTTTCCTCATCCTGTCCCTCCCTCACACTTTCTCTCTCTTCCTTCCTTCCTTGGTATATGAATCTGCAGGTGCATCCCTTTCTGTTTTATCTATTATTTGACTATGAAGTATGTTCTTAGAATAAAATTTATTCCCTAGTAGTCTAAAAAATGATCATAAATTTTCCTTCTTTTTATTATATTACCTACATTTTTGCTTTTAATTATTATGAGTACATAATAGTTTGACATTTTTATCAAGCATATGATATTTTGAAGCAAGTATACAATGTGTAATGATCAAATAAGGGTAATTGGGATATCTATCACATCAAACACTGATCATTCCTTTGAATTGGGTACATTCCAAAACTACTCTATTTATTTTGAGATATACAATAAATTATTGTTAACTCTAGTCTCCCTATTTTGCTGTCAAACACTAGATTTTAGTCCTTCCATCTAACTGCATTTTTGTACCAGGGCTTCTATCATTTAGAAGATGAAAATGTGTGCTGAGATTTTAAAAGTATTCTCAAAAACAATGATGAATTGAATTCCCAGATTTAGTCATAACAGACTTACTTAAGGAAAGTTAATAAATATAGCTTTCATAAATTTACATTTGTTAACATTAATGCTTCAAGTCTCTTTTCCAGCATGAAATAAAGGCTAAATAAATTGAAATTCATAGATCTTAAGTGTACAATTCAACGAGTTTTGGCAAATGTATGCATCTAGGATTCCATCATGAGAATCAGGATCTGGAACATTTACATTATCCAGAATGTTCCTCATACGCCTTTCACTCAGTCCTCACCTCTTCCAGAGATTTAAGGGTAACAATAAGCCCTAGATATCATAAGCACAAAGAAAAGAATCACTCGCAGATACATTATAGTCAAACTACTGAAAGTCTAAGATTAAAAGGAAGTTTTTAAAGAAGTCAGAGAAAAAGAATACATTAAGTAAGGGAGGACAATGAAAAAATTGATGACTTAAATCATCAAAACGGTGGAAGCTAGAAGATGTTGGAACAACAGGTAAGAATGCTGAACTGAGGGTGCGGCAAAAAATTTCAACCAAAAATTCTGTATCTAGTAAAATTATCCTTTGAAAATGAAGGCAAATATAAATATATTTTCAGACAAACAAAATCCAAGAGGATTCACAGCCAGAAGGAATGCTAAAAGTTCTTCAGGAAGGAAAATCACACTAAATAGTAACTCTGATCTACAGAAAAAAAAGAAGAGCACGAAATGGCAAATATGTGAATATAAAACATGTGCCCCACCAGCTGAAGTCAGGCAGAGTCCCACTGGCTCCCAACCTCCTTCAAAAGGCACATGTTCCTCCTCACTTGAGAGGGACTTCTGTATTTGACATATATACATATATATGCATATGATATGCTTATATGTAGGAATATATAAGCCTGGGAATCCTTTTACCAACAGTTTTTTTTCCCCCATTAATCACTTGGTGGGCAGCAAATTCATTGAATTTGGAAATGCTGTCTTAAAAAGAAATCTTTCTGCTAAGTTGACTAGACAATGACCAAACTACCTTTGCCTCTGAGCAGCAATTCACATTCCAGCCACAGCAGCAACCTCAGTGCTAATCATGCAAGATGCTTGTCCCTGAATTGAAAACAGGCCCTCAACACCCTAGCAACAGTTACTGTCCAATCAAGACATATCAAAGCAAATCCCAAACACATACCCTTGTCTTAATTAGTTCACATGGTCAGCTGCTAGTTAACCCTCAGGACAATCCAACTTCCTGGCCAACTGCACATGTCATGCACCAGGAACAACTTTTCCAGTTCCCAGATTGCTTGCCTGCGTCAGTCTGTCTTTGGCTATCCACTGGGCTCACTCTTTCGTTTAGTTCCAGCTTCCAAAACATAACTCGGCTTCTGACCCTTAGTAACTGATGTCTCTGGACCTCTAGCTCTGACTACCTAGATTCCAAATTGCTTTTGTGGTCCAAAGTTCCATCCTTTGCATATCTCTTAATCACTTCCTCACCATTTTGACAATTGCTGACTGCATGCTACATGCCAGAATTACGTTACTTGTCGTGGTGACAAAGGTAAACAACACCAGTCCCTGCACTGGACGCCCTCAAGTTTCAGAGGGGGTGACGGGCCAGCTAGTTGATTTAAGGGTACATGGGTGTTCTAAAGACTTAAGGTTCCAAGAATTGTGTGTTGCTCTACAGCAGCAATAAAGATTATAAATATTTTGGAGTCCTCCTGTCATCTATAATAATAAATCTTTCAGCTGATCAATAGGGGAAACAGACAAAGAAATCTTTTCACACAATAAAAATCGTTTTTACTGACTTCTCGTATTATCCTTTCTACTGTGTTGAAGATTGAATTCTGTTACTTAACGACTTATGTGATAGTTCAAGTCCTTCAGAATCTCTACGACTTAGTCTCTTGCTACATACAATTGACGATTGTCTCAGGGTAGGAATCCTGGTAGTGTCTCTTGTGGTGTCATCGTTGTTTACCTGGGTAGTGTAGCCCAAGGACCCTCATTAAATAATTTTCAATTAATTGTTGAGTCTTTGAAGAGTGCTGGGCTTCACAAACCCTGTTGTGAATTGAAGTCCCTTGGGAATCTTTAAGAATAGGATAGATGTCCAGACTCTACCCCCAGAAGTTATGATTTCATTTTTCTGGGGTGGGGGCAAGATCATGGGTATATTATAAAAGTTCCCTTGGTAATTCCACAGCTGGCCAGGGCTGAGAACCACTGTGCTGGAGATTCTGGCTGAAGGGGGCTTGAGCCCAGCTCAGCTCATGAACTGCTTGAGGAGCACATGAGAGCGGCATATGAGAGTAGCAGCACCCTTCTTCTTATTAAACACATAAGTGAGTCTCACTTTTTCAAGATCATTACACTTCTTTGGTATCATACAGAATAATCATATATGTGGGTACTATAAAAATAAATGTGTTGTTATGGGTTAAACTGTGTCCCCTTCATATGCTAAGTTCATATGTCAAAGTCCTAACACCCAGTACCTCTGAATGTGACTGTCTTTGGAGATAGAGCCTTTAAAGAGGTAATTAAGGTAGCATGAGGTCATAGAGGTGGGCCCTAATCCAGTATGCCTGGTGCCGTTATAAGAAGAGGAGATTAAGACTCAGACAGGCACAGAAGGAGGACAACAGGGAGACACAGAAAGAAGACAGCTATCTGAGAGAAGCCTCAGGAGAAACCAAACCTGAAGACACCTTTATCTCAAATATCCAGGCTCCAGAACTGTGAGATAATAAACGTCGGCTGTTGAAGCCACTCAGTTGATAGCATTTTGTTACAGCAGCGAGAGTAAATGAATATGTAAGAGCATTGCATGAAAAGAAAGGCAGAACTGTGAAGGAGCTCCTAAAACCTCAAGATTTTCTTAACCTAATCCAAGAAACATTTCAAAGTTCTGTGTATCTTTAGTTCAATAACTATGAACCAAACACCTACTAGGTACTGGTATTGTGCTAGATGCTTATGGATAGCACCTGTCTTTGAGTAACACATAAACCAGAGGTAAATTAAGGTCTTTAAAGCATAATCACTTCATGCTTTGGGTTCCAAAGTTGTAAAGTAGCACCATCCAAAATGTTGCCTGTATGCTCCACAGGGTCTCTGTGAGCAGATGATGATTTAATGCACTCAACATGTTTTGAGAAGTGTTAACGCATTGTACAAAACCTGGGAATGACAGACACCTAATCACACAATCCTCCAAGAGCCAAGTCTGACTCTGCAAAGCTCATGTGGGTCCACAACACTACTGGGAATAGAAATGAAGCAACAGAACACATCTGCCCTGGAAGTGCACCTGACGGAGTCACTCATTCAAAGGGTGGGTACTGGCTAAGCTCCTTATTCATCCTCTACTCCTGGTTCTTTTGTTTGTTGGTTGGTTGTTTTTTTTTTTTTTTCTTAAAAACTCACCAACTTGAAATGGGGACTCTGAGAAAATGGGATATGCAAAAATATTCAGGAACATCCTGTGTCATTACATAATAAAAGAATCTGAGTATGTCAAACCATTACTTTGCCCTTTATGGCAACTTCCATGAGGATGAGGCCCATGTTTATTTGTACATATTTATATATTTAGCCCAGAGAATTACATGGCCCAGAGAGGAAGCCCAGTCAATATATGTTAAAAGAATAATTATATTAGTATATGCACACCTTCCTAGTGAATCTATTGCCTTTCAGTTTCCTAGCTAAATGTTATATTAGTTTTTCAATGGACTGAATGGATGTGTTCATGCAACATCAGTTCATTGCACATTTTCAGAGCACAAGTCTCCATGCCATGCTACATGGTGTGAAAGCACAAAGAAGGCATGGCTGGCCCTTAACCACTCTATAATTGGTTACAATCCAGTCCTTCAGTCACAACACATCAATAGCCTACTAGTGACTGGAATGAGACCTAGAAACTTTTAAAATATTTTTGTCTTTCTTTGGTATTTTAGTTTTCAGATAAAATCTTTTCTTTCCTTATTTATTC
Source organism: Cacajao melanocephalus (assembly GCA_963573385.1). Taxonomy (NCBI): domain Eukaryota; kingdom Metazoa; phylum Chordata; class Mammalia; order Primates; family Pitheciidae; genus Cacajao; species Cacajao melanocephalus. The sequence goes on from CAUYLG010038414.1 coordinate 53,010, forward strand.
ATCTATTTAACAGGATTTATTTACACTTGATCTTTGCATCCTACAACTGTATTTTATAAAATGGTCCCAATTAAATTATATTGCCAAAAATTAAAAAATGTGATGGAGTTAAGGTTGTAAGTATCAATATCAAGCTAGTCTCCCCTTGTAATTAAAATCTACTATGCCATGTTTGACTTTTATTTCTCTTGTAAATTGAAGCAAAAATGCATGTTAATCCTTCTCCTTTACACTTAAAAATATTTAATGTCTTCCCTCCCATGGCTACCATAGCTAATAATATCCTTATTACCACATGCATTTGGGTAAGGTTTATATTTTAAATATGCTGGATAATATTGCTTTAATATTCTTAAATAGAATTGATTAGAATCCTATTTTAAATAGAATTTAATGGTTTACAATGTTTTTTTATATGTGTATTTTTCTACCATATTCACTTTCTATCTCTCAACTACTATAACTTTCTAAAAAATGTCCACACCTGGAGAACCCATTCTAATCCCTTAGAGGAAATTGCCACCAAAAAGACAGAGCTGCCCCTTGACTCTTAGTCCCCAAGGAAAATTAGTATTTTCCAGAACTGTTTACATAGCTATGTTCCACCAAAACCACATGGCCAGGTGCAGTGGCTCATGCCTGGAATCCCAATGCTTTGGGAGGCCAAGGTGAGAGGATTACTTGAGCCCAGGAGTTTGAGGCTACAGTGAGCTATGATCACATAACTGCACTTCTGCCTGGGCAAGAGAGCAAGATCCTAACTCCAAAAAGAATTTAAAAAAATACAGACATCTATATAACTGAAGAAAGGTGGATCACCAGTGGTGTTTATTGTCTTATCCCTTTGCAAAAGGAAAAAAAAAATTTTTTAGGGGAGAATTTAGCAACTTGTGCCCTATCTTTGAAAGCAAAATATTTTTAAGGGTATATAAGCCTGCGTGATTATTACTTATAGCTTTCAAAAATCATTTTTAGCATCCCCTTTAAGTTCTGTAAGTGCTCCTTTATGATATCTAAACATCAGCTAAAGTATTTACCACAATGTCTAATGAGCAGCTTTTTTCTCATGTACAATATTTCCATAAACTAGAGGAATACCTTTAAAATAAGAAACAAATAATCTAAATTCCAAGCACATAGGACACTTACAGTAGTTTAATGTTGATCAAGTATCTTAATCTCCACAAGGACAATGTAAGAAGCCCATCAGAGTTCTTTGGATTCTAATTACTTTGAATCAAATTTAATTTCCATTTAATAATTACATAGAGGTAAACACCTTTTTGGACAATTTAAACAAAATGTCTGGTTTTCATTGTACGCTCTTGTGCATCAGCTCAGGTACTGATTTCAGCTGATTTTTTAAAAACCCCTCATTATGAGAATATAAGAATAAAAGCATCTTTAAACCAGAAAATAGGCAGCCATCCTTTTCTATCTACTAGTCTGTAAACCAATGTAATAGTTGATTTGTCTTTACATTGGTGCTGATTATCAAGGCATTCTTTTAAGATATTAAGTTACTCATTTAGGCCTAGCACTGTGGCTCATGCTTGTAATTCGAATACTTTGGTGGAGGGCAATGTGGGAAGATCACTTGAGCCTAGAAGTTCGAGGCCAGCCTGGACAACACAGTGAGACCCATCTTTACAAAAAATTAAAAAAATTGCCAGGCACGATTGTGCACACCTGTGGTCCCAGCTACTCTGGAGGCTGAGGTGGGAGGATTGCTTGGGCCAGGGCAGTTAAGGCTGCAGTGAGCTGTGACCGCACTACTGCACTCCACCTTGGGCAACAGAGTAAGACCCTGTCTTTAAAAAAAAGTTATTTATTCTAAAATTTTCAGATTAAACCTTTTATTTCTTTATTTCTATAATTCCCAGAACCTGTGAATATGTTACTTTACAAGGCAAAAAGGACTTTGCAGATGTGATTAAGTTCATTATATTGAGATTGAGAGGTGATTGTGGACTCCCCAAGTGGGCCCAGTGAAATCTCAAGGGTACCTACATGGGAAAGAAGGAGGCAGGAGAGATGTGGCCTCGTGAAGAAGAGTAGGCCAGTCATTCCTGGCTTTGAAGACAGAAAGGTCCAGGAACCAAGGAAGACAGGTGGCAGCTGGAAAGGACAGCCTGCGGAAAGGACTCCAGCCCTCCGCTTTAGCTCACTTCAGACTCCTGACCCATAGACCTATAAGATAATACATTTGTATTGTTTTAAGCCACCAAGTTTGCAGTAATTTATTACAGCAGCAATAGGAAAGTAATACAGTAAAGATTCATCAACACTTGATCTTGATTTTGCCATTCTATTAACTTGAATTACTAATCAAAGATCATCCACATACCAGAAAAATACAAATTTTAAAACAATTTGGAAGGCTGTGGTAGAGCAGGTGGACCAGCAGCTGCCCCTATCAGCATTCCCGTGCTCACTCCCTGATGGTGAAAAATGAGATGCAACATTCTAATTCATTGGGAACATTTAGAGTCCACCTGGGTGGTCTCATGTAAGATCTAATCAGAAATTAAATGGTCCTTTTATGTAATGAGTTGGGAAACTAGGAGATGCCCATTACAGAGGCTTTTAATGAGCTGGAGTGGTGCCCAAAGATTGTACTATTTTAATTCTCAAATGTGTCATTTCTCCTAAAGTAGAGGGCGCTCAAAAACATAAAGTTCCAAAATCCTCAGTCAAGGCATTACTGAGGAATACAAGACAGCTAATGGACTTTAGGGACCTTGCAGTGGGGCGTAAGAAACCGAGAGATGGTTCGCTGGGTCATGAATGTAGAGGCCATCTACCCAGTTCCTGGGTAACCCTGCAGCATCTTCTGAGCATTACAGTTCTGAGGCACCTGTACCTGCTGTAGGAGCTAGGGAAGTCCAAACGACAGCAATCCAGGACCCTCCTCATTCCTCAGTTGTGGGCAGGCCACCCTGGGTAGGACAGCAATCCAGGGCCTCCTCATTTCTCAGCCGCAGGCATGTCACCCTGGGACAGAAATCTGGGGCCCCCCTCATTCCTCAGTGGTGGGCACGCCACCCTGGGTGGGACAGAAATCCGGGGACCTCCTCATTCCTCAGCGGTGGGCATGTCACCCTGGGTGAGACAGCAATTCGGGGCCCCCTCATTTCTCAATACCAGGAACATCATCCTGGGTGGGACAGTGATCCGGGGCCCCCTCGTTTGTCAGCAGCAGGCAGGTCACCCTGGGTGGGACAGCAATCCAGGGCCCCCTTCATTCCTCAGTGGCAGGCACATCACCCTGGGTGGGACAGTGATCTGGGGCCCCCTCATTCCTCAGCGATAGGCACATTGCCCTTGGTGATACAACAATCCGGGGCCCCTTCACTCCTCAGTGTGGGGCATGCCACCTTGGCTGGCTCTTCTTCTGTCTTCCTTCTCTGTGTGCTTCACCAAACTTCCCTGATTTCATGGAGAGCTCAAAAGAGAATACTCTCTGGCAATAAAGATGGAAGTTAATAGTAATTAACTTACTCACATCTGTAAAGTCCTTTTTGCCTTGTAAAATAATATATTGACAAAATATGGAGATTAAATAAAGAAACAAAATAATCAGAAAATTGTAGAATATATCAATAACATCATGTTTTAAAAGAATGCCTTGATAATCAGTGCCGAGGTAAGGTCAAATCTAAAGGGGTGGGCCCCTTTCTCACTTCATTCACTTGGCTGTTTGACAGTAACAGAAGGAACCCATTTCTACGTACACAAAGCTGCAGAACAGGAACGATCCTTGCAGCCCTGGTATTTATAAAGATTTGTTTATTTGCATAGCGCTCTATGGCAGACTTGAATTTCTTATGGAAAATAATAAACACGAACAAAAAACTCTTTAAGGCTGACAGTTTAAATTGAAACTGATCACATGCACTCACATTCAGCTTCATGTTTTAAATATTATTTTGAAAATGAAAACTTTCCAAGTGTTTTTGTAATGCTTTGTTTCAGTCACGATTTGCCAATCAACTGCACATCGGTAAGAAATAGCTTAGGCAATTCTGGTGACATTCTCCCCTTTTCCTTGTTCTCCCTTTCCACCCTGGCCTCTTTCCGCTGTATTCTTCTTCCTTCTCATTGTTTCTGTAGACCCAAACCAACAACAACAGGACCTCTTATCAATACCTCAATTTAGCAAATGTAATCAGTACTGTGGGTAAGAGGGAAGCAACTGAGTCCTGACTCTCTTTGTAGTTATCATCCGACAGGGAAAGAAACAGGCCAAGAGTGGGCTGAGTAGGTAAGAGAACGGGATGACTATAGGCAGAATCATGGGAGAGACACAGAATGTGGTGGTAGAGAGGGTCAGAGCGAAAAAGCAGGCACAGAGCAAGGACACAGGACGAGATCCAGAGGCAGAAAGGAGGCCAGAGGGCACTGACAACACACAGGAACCAAAACCCAGACAATTCCCTTCAGGGGCCCCAGAAAGAAAGTGAACCCCTGAGAACCCCCTGCAAGGGATGGGTATGAGGGGGGTGGGGTCACGGTACTTAACAAAGAGGAGTGCCTCAGAAATGCAATTCATTCATCAAAAATAAGTAACAAGTTATTCATTTAAACAAGTGATAACTCAAGGTGAAAAGAAAACAAATGCTGCGATTCTGAATCCAACCCTAGAAAAGGCAAAACCAAAAATGCACAAGAGCTGGTTCTCTATCAAATAAGGTAATGTCTTTTCACTGGAGGCAAATTCCCTCCCGGTTTTCATCCCCATGCATGTGGATTTGATATATTTATTTAGATTTTTCTTTTTAATACTCTTGTTGGAAAAACTTCATCCTTTTGTTATTTCCTTCTCCCTTAATTATTGTTTTCTACAATTGTTTATTGCATTATTTACTTTGTCCTGGTGATGTTTAAACAGGGAGTTGGCAGAGACACTGACAAGCTGAGGGAAGGTCAAAGGAGACCACAGGATTGATGGGTCAGGGTTTAAAACGGCCTCAGGTGGAAGAATCAGGTCCACCAGCCTGGAGAAAACCCTCATAAGAATGTGGTTTGCGCATTCAAACATCTAAAAGAATTTCCAGGTTAGAGGGATGAGAGTTAACGTTAAGATTTTTTCAAAGAACATAACTTGGACAAGTTAATAAAGTCACAAAGATGTGTTTTTGCCCTCTATGGTCAAAATTTCTAATTGTCAATTGGTTGGGTTGCCCTGGAATTCAAACTGCTCCTTATATTACTGGAAGTATTTTAGCAGAAATTAAGTGATATGTTATTAATGGTAATGTAGAAAACTTAAGCATTAAGAATAGAGTTCTTCAAGACATAACCTCTAATGTCCCTTACAATTCTAAAAATCTATGATACTTTTAATACTCTAAATAACCACAAATGACTCTCACCATAACACATTTCATTACAAGAAACACAATCTTTATGAAAGCATGAATACTTTTCATTTCCGAGACGGGGTTTGGATCTTTTTTACTGAGTATGTATAATATAATTTCTAACATAATATGTTCAGGTAATATCTATTTCAATCATTCCAGGGATGGAATTCATGCTATACAATTTCATACCCATTTATTTTATCAGTGTTTATGGGTGTTGTATTGCAGAACGGTTCTTCTGTATAAAAGAGATAGCATGCTAAAAACAGGCATGCTCTTCCCTCTGTCTGGAACATTCTTCCTCAGGGTCTTTTCAATGATAGACTATTTCCATCCTCAGATGGAGACCTCTTCTTCTGAGCTCAGATTCATATCTTGATTGAGTGCTTAGGCATTGTATTAGTTTCTTATGGCTGTTCTAATAATCTACTACTAACTGGGTGGCTTAAGAGAACAGAAATGACTTCTAATCCCGGATCTTTGGGAGGTGAAAGTGAGAGGACGGCTTGAGCTCAGTAGTTCCAGACTAGCCTGGGCAACAGAGTGAGACCCTGTCTCTATTAAGTAATAATAATAATAACCAAACAAATAAAAAACAAATGTATTGCCTTACTGTTCTGGAGGCTAAAAGTCTGCAATTAAAGTTTCAGCAGGGCCCTGCTCCCCATGAAGGCTTTAGTGTGGAATTGCTCCCTACCCCTTCTGACTTTGGGTAGCAGCTATTCATCCACGGTAGTCCTCGCGTACAGCAGCATCACTCCAGTCCCAGCCTCAGTCATCACACGCTGGTGGTGGTGGTGGTGATGGTGGGGTGTGTGTGTGTGTGTGTGTGTGTGTGTGTTCTCTCTTCTTATAAGGATACCAGGTATATTGGGTTAATGGCCCATACTATTTCAGTATGTCCAAGTTATATTAACTTGATTACATCTGCAAAGACTGTATTTACAAATAAGGTCACATTCTGAGATCCTGGGGGTTAGGACTCCCAACATATCTTTTGTGTGTGTATGTGTGAGGGGGGTCCTGATGTGTGTGTGTGTGTGTGTGTGTGTGTGTGTGTGTGTGTGTTGAAATAAAGGAAGAACACGAGCTTGGATCAGGATTAACATGTAATTCCTGATCTGATGGCAGGAATATTAATCAAAGTTTGACATAATTGTGGTGTCTCGTTTATGGCCAAGATGTGAATCCCACTGAAGAATTGCCCACAGCCACTGAACGGCTGTGAACACACATGCATACCTGGTGACACAAGCAGTTTGCTTCTAATAAAGACATTTCCATTTTGTCTTGTCCATTTAATCTGACATCTGTCATTAGGCGGAAGATGCATTATTAAGATAACGAACAGAAATGATGTCTTGTTCCTTTTGGAACCCCATGAAGAAATCTCATTTTATTTTAGGGATGAGTGGAGTCCACTCATATTCACCTATCTTTTTGAGGTATACAATTCTACCCATAACAGGTATCTCAACCACAACATGTCTAAAATGAATCTCTTAATTCTATCCCAAAACGCTTCTTCACCTATTTTTCTCCACTTCAGTAAATGTCACCACAATCCATCACATGGTGTTTCGTGTGTGTGTGTGTGTGTGTGTGTGTGTGTGATCAACCTGAAAATTAAGGAGGGATCCTTGATTTTTTTGGGCCCTTCCTAGTCCACATCCAATCCACCAGCAAACTCTGCTAGTTTTTACCTCCACGATGTAACTTATATCCAATCCAGCCTTTCTTGCTCTCCACTGATGTAGGTCCAAGCCTCCCCCAACTCTACCTTGCACTGCAGAAGGCAGCAGCCATCTAAGGGTCCTTCTTGTAACTTTTCCTTCCTTGTCATGCACTTTCCATATGGGTGACAGAGAAATCTGTTAAAGAATATGTCTTGTCACCTAATCTGCTATTGAAAATGCTTTAGGGCTTCTCCTAGCATGAAAAATAAAATCCCTTATGATGTCCACCAAGACCCAGGCTGCCTACCTTTCCAACCTGATCTCAGTTTATCCTCTACCGTTCACACTGGGATCCTTTCAGAATGCTGGAACCGGTAACTCTTTCCTATCACCTGGGAGTTTTGTACTTCTGGCGTGGTAAACTCATCTTCCAATTCTTGGCATGACTGGCTGTTTTTCCTCCTTTATGTTTCCACTGAAGCGTCTCCTACTCAGAAAGGCCTCCCAGGACTCCTGCACCGAAGACAGTTTTCTAGTTTCTCTTGTGACCTATTGAATGGCTCCACTCTGGGCTCCCTTGTGGCAGTGTTTTACATTGACGCTTTTGCCATCCTCTGGCTGGACAGAGTACACTTATCCTGCTACCCCAAGACATGAGGGAGCAATAAAAACTGATTTTTGTATGCCACTGAGATATTGTGATTATGTGTTACAAAGCAGAAGGCAACTGATATACTCTATTTCATCATTCTGTTTATTTTCTTGATAGCACTAATTACAATCTGTAATGAAATTATTGAATTGATTGTTTATTAGCTCTCACTACAGAATAATTCCATGGAGACAGGAGGCATATCAGCACCTTGTCTGTCTCCACTACAGAACACTGTCCTGAGTGCATGTACAATAAGTGTTTGTGTAACGAGTGCATGAACTCTCTTGGGGCTGATTTTATCTATTCTTCATCTTACCCAATAAATCTTTTCTTTTAAAAAAATACTTTACATGACACAAATTACAAACTTCATCTTCAAGTTTCCAATTTTGAAAGTTTGGGATCCGGGGAGTGATTTAAAAAAAAATACACCCACAAAAGGCAAGAAAGCTCAACACAGAAGACATCATTTTAAAAAGATGAGATTGTGACTTTTAATTATGTTTTATGCAATTCCATAGTTTGTAATACGTGACCTCAGCTTTTATCTGTCTGATGGGCTCCATTAAGATCTCGGAATCACTATCCCAGCTTGACACCTCTGATGCTCTTGCTGATTTCACAGTCTTCACCAAATGACTTCCTGCAATGTCTTTTCTGTTTGCTTATACTGAATTGGCACTTGGGGTACAATTATTTCCTGTCATTAGTTCAAGGCAAAATGCAAAATTAGGTATTTCTGATTTGCACTTTTGCACACGAATTGTTTTCTTGTCAATACCTGGCACCGATGGATTTTTACTGATGGATTTTTCTAGAAAAATAAACACTCACAGCTCTTGGGGTTGTGGACAAGATCACAGCAGCCAACTACTGCCTAAACTCCCCAGTAATTGCACAGTAGTGTTCTGAAAATATGAAAATTACATGCCACTAGCCTTTTGCCAACCACTAAATAAAAGTTAAGTGGAAGGGACAGGCAAAATGACACTTTCTATTTTACAAAGTGAGCTCTTTATTTTTAAAGAATTAGCTGGTCTCACTAAGCTAATCCTTTGCTGAAACCTGAAGGCTGGCAGACAGTTTTCAGAATACTTGACATTCATTGTTTGATATGGAAGTTACTATTCTGCTACTATGCTCTTTCATCTTACACTTAAAGTTATTTCTTAATTATCTTCCAAACTGAAAAACTCAGCTCAAAGTTACAACCCAACTCAACAGTGCTAGTCACAGGTGTCAAGGAGATGGCTAAGTCCCCTGGAAAGAACTCCCAAACTGGTTTTCAATGGACCCACAGTCAGTGTAATGTTCCTACTTTCTGTTTCCTAGTCTCCTCTATTCTGAAGAAAACATTTTCTTTTTCCTTCTACAAAGGCATCCCACAGCTTGTATTCCAATGCAATCTGGGTGTCTCTGAAAGAATGTTTCCTTCTGTCCTCCTCCCCCCTGCAAGGGCTCCATGTGAATGCTTTCTTGCTGGTAAAGTAGGAAACGTGAGTTGAGCTTCTGAGCAGACTCTCCTTCTTCAGCCTTCAACGGCTATTAGTCTCCTTGTGCATTCGTGAGGAAGGACACAGTCACCATCCTGAATGAAAACCACCAAGCAGGTTTCCTGTGGGGCTTTGAATCTCACAGATCTAGTGATCCAACACACAGCTCATGCTGGAACTGCACTGATGGAATGAATGAGAAACCATGTCCCTCCCGCCCAGGCCTTCACAAGTTCACTCTATTCAGTGTATGGGTCTGAGCACCTGCAGTGTGTGAGGCATCATTTAGATACTGGGGAACTGCCGATTTAAACCAGAAAAATGCCCGGCTCCAAGGCAGTTCCATTCTTCTATATCTTAATGACAGAGTCCAGATGGTGTCTTTTCTTGATGGCATCCCTTGAACCTCCCTTTCCTAGTTGTTCCTAAATCCCTGTGTCTCTTGCAGGGCCACCAAGTGTGAAGGGGATTTGCAGTGGGGTCTCAAGAACAAACCCAGGCATGCGCCTGTGGCTGTAATCTCCTACAGCTGCCAGACCTGAAACACCTCGTAATCGATCTCTGCCTACACTCACTCAAACAAACCAACACTGCCTAAAATAAGGACTATGAGGGGTGGGGGTACAGAGGATAGATGATGCCAAAACCTCAGCTGGCATGCCACGGGACGTAGAAACTTCACCTTCTCATGCACATCCAGGTGCAGTGGCACAGCCCCCTCACTGTGCAGGCCTGACCTTTGGAAGGGGTATGACAGTAGCAGCATCTGTAAGGAAATTGTTTAGTTCTTGTTCTGAGAAAAAAAATAAACTCAAAAAAAATTTACGCTTGGAGCAAAATCAGTAAAGATCAAGGCAGTGCATGAGACATACACCCAGTTAGCCTGCTGGGGGCATGGTAGCAAAACGCTGCAGACTGGAGGCTTCAAAAATAGACATTGATTGTCTCAGTTGTAAAGGCTGGAAGTCCATGATCAAGGTACTGGCAGGGTTAGTTTCTCCCGAGGCCTCTCTCCTTGGCTTGCAGATGGGCTCTGGCTGCACACATCCTTGCTATCTTCCTCCTCTTATAGGACATCAGTGCTACTGGATTAGGGTGCTAGGCTTATGGCCTCAGGTAACCTTAATCACCTCTTTAAAAGCCCTGTCTCCAAATACAGTCACGTTGTAGGTTGGGATGTTAACATATGAATTTAAGGGGGACATAATTCAGTTCATAACTACAATAAAATAATATGACCTTGCATGTGCATAGAACACTAGGCTATGATAGCGCAAAGTACTGTTTGATTACATAAATATCTGTACTTGGCTGAAAAAAAAAAAACAAGAAAAAAGGAAAGAATGGGAGAGTGGAAGGGAAGATAAAAAGATACAAGGTCTGTTTAAGGTTTTGTTTTGTTTGTGACTGAGTTTCAGTCTTGTCACCCAGGCTGGAGTGCGATAGTGCAATCTCAGCTCACTGAAACCTCTGCCTCTTGGGTTCAAGTGATTCACCTGTCTCAGCCTCCTGAGCAGCTGGGATTACAGGCAACTGCCACCAGCCTGGCTAATTTTGGTATTTTTAGTAGAGATGGGGTTTCACCATGTTGACCAGGAGGGTCTTGAACTCCTGACCTTAGGTGATCCTCCTGCCTCAGTCTCCCAAAGTGCTGGGATTACAGGCATGAGCCACTGCACCCGGCCAAGGTTTTTTGTTTTTTAAGTAGTATTTATAACATGATTTTTGCCTCCCAAGTTGAATGTAGTACACAGCCTGCATGCAATGGAAGTGCATTTTACACGGAAGCATATCTATAGGCATCCTCTCTCTTCAGGGGTGGAATGCATTGATTAGGAATGTAGGCTTTCAAGCCAAGCTGCCTACATTCATCTCTGAGCCGCTTGACTTCAAAGTGGTGAGGCTCAACACACTCTCTGCTCTGCTTCCTCATCAGGGAAATGGAGATGATAATAACAATAGCCACTACATTTGGGGTTACAATTAAAATATATAACCCTCTGGAAACAGTGTCTTTTACATAGTGAGTGATTCATATATGTTTCTTGTTATTTCTGATCCTTACAAATCTGATGCTAGGTAAACAGGGCAGATATCCATATTTTTTGTTTGATGGGAAATGCTTAGTGTTTCCGTGAATTGCCTAGGGATGCAAAGCAAGTTCCTGGTGGGGACTGGGCCAGAATTCCAGCTTCCTGACTCCAAATGGTCTTCCCAGTTAGTGCAGAGCATACTTTGAATGGAACCCTGGGCTTCAAAGGGCCCAGTGCGCTGGCAATCCCGTTTCATTATCCTGGAGATCTTCTCCTGGCAAGAGAACTCAGGAAACCCAGCTCCTCTCTGTCTCAGGACGGACGTGCTTTGTGCCTTTCTGTAATGAAAAGATTCTCTGTTTTTTACACAGACATTTCCTGAATGTTCAATACAATGAGTAAGGCCCTGAGGACACAGATACAGGAAGAGGCCCCGTCCTTGAAGTTACTCAGGGCCCATGATGACAATTGTCCAGAAAATGAGAGCACCCCTCATCATTTCCTCTCCCGGTTGAGTGGCTGGGGAAGACCTCACTTGCCCTGATGTGGGTATTGCACAACTCTTGCTGAGTCAGTAGGTGTGAAAGAGGGAGTTCAGCTTAACTCCGCAGACTGTCAGCTCTAGGTTTCTCTTGGGGCAGCAGCACCAAGTTGCGGGAATAACCTAGTCCTCAGGCTCAGCCTCCTGATTCTCAGGAGTCCCTTTTGAAGCCCCCTTTTCAGAGCCAGTCAGTATCATCACAAGTAGGAAGTGAAGATCGTTCCTGAACTGGTAGTTAAGATCAGAAGCACGCATTGCTTTGCCGGTTTGCCAGGGGAGGCTGAACGGCGGCTTTATAAACATGCATTTGAGTTGCAACGGAGGTCCATGTCAATATTCATGGTCAGCAAAAAAACGAAGAGGGAGGTAGTTTGGAGTGGTTCTGGGTGATTGTCTTCACATTTTCACACATTATTTCTATTTTTATTAATATATTGAAATTTTAGTTGCATAGAGTCAGCTCCACAATCGAACAAGCACAAAGTGAGCCAGGATAGAAACTCTGCTCGCCTCTCCGCCTCACCCCCAGCCCTGCCTCAGTCTCATCCACAGACACAAAGTCAGCCCTCTGCACCCTGCTTGGTCCCTTCTGTGACTTCCCAACATCCTGAGTGGCTGCAGGTCCTCAGCACCATCCACACCCTAATCCCATCCACGTCTCCGCCACCTGTAACTCCTTGTCTTACACTTTCTAGGAAGCAACAACAACAAAAAAAAAAACGAAGCACCAGGTGCTGACACCGATGCACTGTGCTCTTGGTGCTACTGGCCTGTGCTCTGGGTGGACGGAGGTACAGATACTAAACCATCGCACAGCCTTGCTGGGCTGCTCCCTTGGCCTTAATGCCCCTTCCACTGCCCTCTGTGAGCCATTCTCAGCCTTTCCCTAAATTCCCAAGGAACCAAATGTCCAGCTTCTGATTCCCTCAGCACCCTCTTCAAAATCGTATCACTTTTATCATGCATTAAATGATCCGTTAATAGATCTGTCACCCAATTAACCTATAAGTGGCTTAGAATATGGACCAAATCACATTCATTTTTGTATATTTAGCTCCCGGATAGGAAGACAGAAAAAAGTGGCATGTGTGTGGGACTGAACCACACAGGAAAAAGAGAAAAAGAAACAAATTACCATTCTATCACATCACATGAACTAATGGGAGCTCCCCTCCAAGCTCTGCACAGGATTTATGCATATTAGACAAGGCTCTGCCCCAAAGTATTTTGTAAGCCAATTCATATGAAATGTCACAGAGCAGTCAATTGCTGAACAGTGTAAGAATGAGTGTGCACACAGCTACACTTAAATGACAGAGAGCGATTTGGACAAACTAAAGTAGGAGCCAGAATCCAAGGGGCTTGGGGATGGAATTTGAAGAGACCTCAGAATGTGGGTAAAATTTGGAGAGACGAAAGCAAACAGCATTTGTGACAAAGGAACAGCATGAGCCATGACTCCTAAGCTCTGAGCTCCAGTTTAGGTACAGCCGGGCTTTGTTGGACGTGTGTGTGATAAAGGAAGGACTGCGACAATCAATTCATCAGTAAAGTGAGGCAGGGACCTCCTGGTCAGAGGAAAGGGGGCACACTGAGGAGCTCTGGGAATAAGGTACCAGTGGCCAAAAAGAAAGCAATCAAATTGGCAAGGAAGCAGGAAATATAATCATTTAAAATTTAATTTTCAAGATAATATAGACTTTGCATGAGAGTCATACCTAAAAGTCATCTACAATAATCTTTAATTCCACAATTTATCTGTATTTTTTTTTAACTGTAGAAAATGTAATTTAAATAACTGTCTTAGGTAACTGGTTGATGAACAAATGGGAGTTCAGTGGAGTTTAAGTTCCATTTGGGGTCTTCTTTCACAATTATGTTGTACAAATAAACGTAAAAATCATTAGCATTAACTGAAAATAGCCATTCACGCTAACGCCGAGATTCATAGTGATCTTGATCTATCATTCAGAGTTTCAGTTCAATACTGAAATTTCAGTCATAAACTGCATTTTATTTTATTTATTTTTATTCAGCACACACTGAATTTTATGACTGAAATTTCAGTACGGAACTGGGTGGTTTTTCCATTTGAGAGTTTTGTGTTTTGTTTTTCTTTTAACAGCAAAGTAGGCTTAAAGAAACAGTTGTTAGACATGCTAGAAGAGTTTCATAGAGTGCTCTTCTGATAAATTCTTCAAACACTTTTTCTGAGAATGATCTCACAGACCAGGAAGACCTTTCATGATGATTAGCACAGGGCAACTGCTAGTGTCCCTATGGCTGGTCCAAGCGCTGCCACAGAAGGACAAGCAGTAGTTGCTTTCGTTGATAGATCTCGATGCTCACTTTCTGATTTGCATGGGGTGGCATCACTAGCTGCAAGTTCTACAAACTATAACTTGGGTTCTTCTTCCAGTACCAAATGCAAGTAAGGGAGCTAGGCTTTTCTGTACATGGTCTTTTTTTTTTTTTGAGACTGAGTCACTCTGTTGCCCAGGCTAGAGTACGATGAGGCGATCTCAGCTCACTGCAACATCCACCTCCTGGGTTCAACCATTCTCCTGCTTCAGCCTCCCGAGTAGCTGGGATTACAGCCATGTGCCACCACACTGCCTAATTTTTGTATTTTTAGTAGAGACAGGGTTTCACCATGTTGGCCAGGTGGGTCTCACACTCCTGGCCTCAGATCTGCCAGCCTCAGACTCCTAACGTGCTGGGATTACAGGCATGAGCCACCATGCCCAGATGTCCACATACCTGGCCATCTTCTATGGTCATTGACACTGTCCTTGAGCTTTACCTGAACACCCCCGTGACAACGTGTGACTAAGTGGAGTTGGGAACAGTACAACTGTGCAGTATTAGGGATATGTGTTTCCTTAGATGGATTCTCACATATTCTGATGGGAGAAAAAAGTGAGAATCTAATCAGGTCTAAATAATACTTGATCACCCAGCGTTGGCCATGGAACTGCTCAGCTCATCAGGATTGGTCTTTCTTGTGCTTGGTACTCTACAGGCATACCTACTGGCTCACTTCTTCAGTAAACAGTCATCAATTGCCCTATGCCAAAGAATACATTTGATGTCATAGGAAACAGAGTAGAAAAACATTTTAGACAAGATAACATGTAACATTTTACCTTGCATTTAAACAGCACCACTTTTAAGCTGCACCATCAATTACTTAAATAAAATTTAGGGAAACATCATGTTTGCTGTAAACATTTTGTTAGCTTGTAGCAGCATCAAATTAATTGGGAATTTCATTAACTTTTCACAGTCACAGTTAAAGTTCAGTGTAGGCCTTCTTCATATTCAAGTTAAGAATGCATCTGAATTGTGCTCCCATGACGGCCCCACTTGGCAGGTTTCCTGCCAATGCAAACACATCCTGTCCAAAAAGCAGCTCTGGTTTTCCCTCTATCCGCCTCTCTCCAGACCCAGCTACCCAATTCAGCAAATGTCACCACCACCGGCCTGTTGCTAAAACTTGAAATCAAGGACGTTTCCTTAATTTCTCCCAGTGCCTCCCTACCACATTCCATATCAAATTCATCTTCAAATTTTGCTGGGTTTTCCTCCAAATTAGATGTTGGAAGTGTGCCCTTTTCTCTATCTCTGTATCTGTATGCTGGTCCTAGCCCAACTCAATTCTGTAGCCTCTTTAGGTGGCTCCTTCCTGCTACTCAGGATCTTTCAAAGAAGCAAATTAGGCCATGCCATTCTCCTGCTTAAAATCTCTTAATGGTTCTCCACTGTACTTAGAGTAAAGGCTAACCCCTCCACCATTTACAGCTTCAGCCTCTGTCTGCTTAGGTAGTTCTTCCTTCCTTCATTTCTTCCTCCGGCCAAACTTTTTTGTGCCTCAGGGCCTTTGCACTTACCATCCTCTCTGCCTCGAAGATCCCTCTTTCTCTCAGCCTCTACCTTCTTCATGTGGCTGCTCTTCCTTCTTCATAGAGGTCTTTCTGACCCCCCAGAAGGTGAATCCTTCCACCACCTGTTTCCTATACAGCCCCCTTCACTGTCTTCACAGGAGCTAATTCAACCTGTAATTCCACCATGGCCATCTTCCTTTTATATCATCTGCGTTTCCCACCCAACTGCAAGCTCTGTGAATTGATCTGAACAACCTTCACTAGATTGGAAATATTTTTTACCTCTTCTGAAAAAGTAGGCAACTTTTACTCCCTTTAAGAAATATAAGAAGGCAATATTCTGCATACACATCTTTTAATTTTAATGCTTCTCATACTGTGACCTTCCTAAAGAATTTTAAAAGACAAGCTACCATCCACATTCTAGCCACGAAGCCAACTCCTTGTAGTGCTACTAATGGAAATAAACACGATTAAGGGGCCAACTGTTTGAATAAACACTCACTACTTATGGCCACATTCACAGATGTGATGGAAACGACAACTACAGTGCAACTTACTCCCCAATTATAAGATGTTTTGTAATTTTAAAAATGCCAAAATGAAGGGGTAGAATACCTGATAATCAAAAAATGAGAGTATTGCTTTTTATAATTCTCTATAAAACGAAAGTTTGGGGACTACATTTCATTTAGTTATCTAGAAGGGTCGCTAGTACTCTCTAAGCCCAACTCCCTTACTTAGTGATGAGAAAACTGAGGCCCAAAGGAGTTACTTGCCCAAGGTCAGTCAGACAACCTTGTAGTAGTTACTGAGAGGAGTGATTAGAAAGCTCTGGCATTTATTCACCTGATACTGCTGTCAAGTTTTACTTCTGTCCTGGTTTCCAAAAGCCAAAACAATGTCAGCTTGGCTCATGCTCCAGCAAAGAGCTAGAAATACTGGTCCCTCGAGATATAGGACAAGGACCCCAGGCCTCCATAGGGGATGGTGCTGCCCACTCTTAGATTCCTGGCAAGACCTAGTCCAGGCTGGGAGCATCCAAGAGAAATCATTGATTGAGATGATAAAGTATAGCTATAAAAACAAGCATCTAGACAAAAAGCATTTCACTTAATAATCATATTTTTATTCACTCAGGTTTAGCACTAGTCTCTGCAAAATGTATTTATACGATTAGATTAGCAAGACTGGCAAAGCGATCTCAAATAGACCACTTCACTGCAATGAAACCTTGCTTCTGGAATTGTTTTTAATAGGCCATCAGGACCGTTCATAAGCTTACATTTGGTCTCCAAGAAAATACATTTCCTACATCATGCTTTTAAAAGTATACTCCACTCTTAATTCTTACATTTTACACCAGAAAAAAATTGAACACTACTAGAGTGTTTTCATTTTGGTTTAGTTATTTCTTCAAAATAGCTGAATTTTATAACACTAGAACTTATACTATTTGATAATTTAATAATCTTCACAGCGATGATATTTAAATTATACTTTTTAAATATTTTTATAATTACCCAGGTGTAATACTCAACATATTTAACCACCAGTCTAATATAGACACCAGCTACTCATAACTAATGCTAGCATTCCAGGGCAGCATTCTGGAGGCTTCCAGAGGAGCCAGATATAACTCTTGGTTGCTGTGTTGTAAGTTGATTCCATGGTCCCTAGGGGAGAAGTTGAGAACTGGGACATTAGGTTATGGGGCGTGAGGTGCTGGCAAGCTCCGGGCAGTGGTTATTTATTAATCTATTGGGTGCATTTTAATATTTTATAACTCATTTGGCTGCTGAATATTAGCCCAACCCTTTATTCTCACCATCACATTTCCAAGATATGAGACAAAATTCGTTCTCTTTGTCTCTCTCTGTCTTTTTCTGTTTCTCTCTGTCTCTCTCACACATGCATATGCACACACACAGATATTTACAGCTGATTCCAATGATGATGGCAATAAAGTAATCATAACAAGCGCTGCCATTTTTCAGGACCTGCTATGTACCAAAACATGTGCTACATGGCCCCAATCGTGCTATTTAAATTGAGCAACGAACTATGAAGTGAAATGCCGCTGAATGGCAAAAAATCAAAACCCAAATGAACACAGCAGCAGAAAGCCTGTGTCCCAACATTGATTCTCAGATCTCCAGTGTGTTCTACAGGACAGAGGACCACATTTAGAACAAATGCTACTCAGTGGTATCTTAACTGGACCATAGAGATTTCTGCAAAGGAGTAAGTGACATTTACACCACTCCTGGACATTCATTTCCGTGTCTGCAGACAGAAGGTAATAGCATCTCTCCATTATATCCTTACCTCACCTGGGAATAAAGATTTGCTGAATTTCAGCTCTTGCTCTCTTAGAATATGGGGCTATTCTTGGCCTGCTCTCGAGTAAGTGTAAATGTGTTAGCCAGTCTGGCTGGCTATGGATGACAGGTGGGGATTCTGACTACTCTGGTCATAAGAGCACAGGCGTAAACACAACAAATACCTCTGGAGACTTTGAAATACAAATGATGGGTTTGTGCCTTTCCAAAAGGTGGTATGTTCTGAGCAATAAGGCAAATGCCTTTCAATTTTAAAATGTTACTGTTCACAGTAGCAGAAATCTCTCTCTATGCATGCATGTGTGTGAATACGTACACACATACAGATGTAGAACTTTCTAGAGGAAGGATATGTTTCCCAACAACTCCTCTTAAAAGCTTTTGAAGTGAGATCTATAAGAACGCTTTTGGACCTCGCCTGTTTAAGTAACCCACCCTAAGCACATAACAGGCATAATGAATGGACTATTTGGGTGGCTCAGAAGACAGAGGAGAGCATTGATGAGGCCCTCCTAGCCGTGGATGGCACTGGACGCACAGTCAAGGTAGATGAGAAATGAGTGAGGTTGGCTTTTGCCTCCCTGTCTTCCAGGGCAAGCATACAGACACAGAGTTCCAGGATCCGCTGGCGCCCAGATATTACTTTTCTGACTGGTCAGATATGGACAAGTGGGGAGAAATAATAATAATAGATAGCACCTTTTGAACAGTTATGGAGCTGAGTCCTCTCTGCAACACAGATGTGGGCACTATTCTCACTTTTTTCACACATGAGGGGAATAAAACTGAGAGGCCTAAAGTGACTCACCTAAAGCCCTAAGGCTGGCCTGTGGAGGAGGCAGGACTGACTGTAAGTTCACATCATTCCTGGGTGTAGACACTAGACCACCAGGATTGAGGGCAGGACTCCAACCAGAGCGCAGGGTCTCACTGGTGCAGGTTTCTCCTGCCCATCTAAGGCAGACACACCCCTGGATTTGTGTGAGCATTCTATCTGTCACAGATTTGTATTTAGACTGCAATTAATGTCAAAGTTAGCATAATGTTGATTTAGAGAAAGTGACATTTTGCCATGTTTTTTACAGTATTGCCTCCAAGACACACCTAAGGGACACATTCCACGACACATGTTTGACTCCTGGAAACCTTCTCTGATGCTGAATGTCAAAATACTGCATTTTACTGAAAAAAGCTAGTCTGAAAACATAAACCATATAACAAGAGTCAGACATATATAGCACATGCCAGAAATGAAGCACTTTTCTGTCATGTGAACCAGTCACACCAAGAGTAGAAATATTGCTCTCAAAACAGTCGCTCTCGGAGGAAGTCAAAATTTGATTTAAAATTGGCGTCCGACCAAACAAGCTTGGGATGCTCAGAATAATGGAGTGCATAATCACGGACTGCTAAGAATGTGCAAAGCTGACAAAGTAACGTTTTCTCCTAACTTTCCACCAAAAATAATTTCTGCAGATTTTACCGGGTTGGTTATGACTTCAATACTTGAAAAATTTACATGAGCTAATGTTGTGCTGATTTGAAACTGAAGAGAAAAAACCCCAGATTTTTAAAAAGTGTCGACAGTCTTTGAAAGTCCGAAAGCCTTGGCTGGACTTCGTTGGTGGCTTCTTCTCGCCCAATGCTATGTGTGTGAATTCCCAAGGGATCCTAGTGCTCCTACCTATCTTTGCACACATCTTCAACAGATTCATGCTGTGCTGCTCCTCTCCCCAACACAGTTCAGTCAGAAGTTCTAATTTACTCCATTCTGACTCAATGAGAAGCAATGTCATTTTCTCTGTTAAAAAAAAAAAATGGGTGAGAAGAAGGGAGGTCTATTTACTAAATTAAATGTATCATTTCTTAGTCTTCTCTCCGCTTGGTCTTAACAGATCCTCTTCCACTACCTATTAGTGGAACTAAAACAAACATATAGGATTTTGTGTGCTTAAAATACTCTCCAAGAATTAAGTATCCAGCACTCATAATCATTTTTAAATTGTGTATCATGTGTTCACAAGATCCCAACTTCCCGACTGCCCGACAGGTTTCTTTTTCACCAGCTCTAGGAATGAGTCAGGAGGCAGCTCAAGGTCTTCTAGCCTGCAGAGCAAAGCAGAAGCAACCTCAGTTCCAAAATGCATGGCAAGCTCATTCACTTTTGAAGGCAAATTATTATAGAGCGTGTAGAAGGGGATGGAGCTGAGGGCTGCTTCGACCCCGGAGATGGTTTGGATAGCGTCCTCTTTCAAATTTCTTGTTGAAATGTGATCATCAATGTTGGAAGTGGGGCCCAGTGGGAGGTGTTTGGTCACAGCAGTAACGAGAGAGCTTTCACTCTGTTAGTTCAGGGACAGCTGGTTATTTAATAAGCCCGGCACCTCCTCCTCTCTCTCTCTCTCCTTCCCTCTGCCACCATGCAACAGGCTTGCCCCCTTCTTGCTTTCCACCATGAGTAAAAGCTTCCTGAGATCTTGACTAGAAGTATGCCAGCGCCATGCTTGCACAACCCACAGAGCCATGAGTCAAATAAACTTCTTTCAATTCCATATCTCCCAGCCTCAGATATTGCTTTAGAGCAATGCAAAATGGGCTACACAACTCGTCTTGGGAGAAGGGGACACATGCAGCTTACTTGGCAGCTACCACACAGAGGAAGGTCTACAGGCTAATTATCAGGAAATAGAAAAAAGAGCATAGAGCTCTAGTATGCATAGGAAGCCACGCTTACCCCTGAAAAATGTACACAGAGGGTTGGAGAGTGTGATTACGATGATGAAATTATTATTCCACAAAACTAATTACCTCTGGGAAAATGTACTAAACAGGTGCAGCACATATTTGTAAATAACCTAACTCCTAAAATAATATGAAACCCTGACTCTTAAAGCCCATGGGTTTCTCCCCTAATGAACAGCAAATAATATCTGTACTCCAGATATTTGTCAGAGGAATGAACTCCAAATCTGTCACTTCCTATGTTTGCTTGTTAGTAAGAAGTCCACGCCTGGAGCACACTTGAAGCACAGGTGCTCAGTTGGGGGCGCCCCATGGAGTCACCTGGGATCTATCAACACAAGCAAGGCCTCCGTCCCTCATCCAGAGACTCTGACCCTATAATTAGAGGCCCAGGTCACAGTTCACAGGAGATTCTAATGTGCCTGCAGCATTGAGAACCCCTTGGCCGAAAGCAAATAAAGCCCTTTGTTCCCTTGGAATTCCTGAATTTTATCTTATGTCTAAAGTAAGCAAGAAAATAGCTTTGGTTATTTTATTTGCTGAAGAGGTTATAAGAATGTGGTTTCACAGCATCTCACTGTGTCCTTTTCCTGGGAATGAATAAGCAGAATTGATTCCAGGCCATAACATTAAGAATTGCTACACTGCTGAAAAACCTAATGTTTTTCATCTTCCGGACTCTGAATTCTCTACATAACTATTTCTCTCTTTGACTTGGCTGCTAAAACACTTGGAATTTCTGACAAACCTCCCTCTGGTAAAGCTGTAAGATTGTGGGTATGAATTTTACCCCTGGACATATCTTTATACCTGTGCTATGCTTTATGTTATGCTGCATATATTTTTGTAAGCCACTTTACAGTCTATGTGGAATAAAATAAGACATAAATAAAGAAATAAAATATTTAGATTTAATATAAAATGTATACATATTTTATTGTATGTAAAACTCTGACAGACTTGCAGGCACTGAATAATTAAAACTGGTTTCACCAATCTAACCTATATGGCTCTACTGAGTTTGTGTTATGGGATAAATTTGGAGAAAGTACCATTAAAGTCATAATAAAACTGAATTACTTTGATATCTCCTTGATACTGAATTATTCTCCTAATGGGTAAGTATTGGCATGCCAAACCAGGTCAGGTACTGACAATGGTTGTGTCCTCTGATTGATAGCGATGTGTTAAAATCCCGTAAATATATTGCAATAGATATAAA
The DNA here is from genome assembly GCA_963573385.1 of Cacajao melanocephalus. Taxonomy (NCBI): domain Eukaryota; kingdom Metazoa; phylum Chordata; class Mammalia; order Primates; family Pitheciidae; genus Cacajao; species Cacajao melanocephalus. Next base: position 74,964 of record CAUYLG010038414.1, read on the forward strand.
CTCTGCTTGGACCCAGGCACTTCATACTTGCAGTCAGAACTTTTTTTTCCTTAATTTTTTTTTTTTGGTGAGACAGAGTGAGACTCTGTCGCCCAGGCTGGAGTGCAATGGCACGATCTCAGCTCACTGCAACCTCCACCTCCTGGGTTCAAGTGATTATCCTGCCTCAGCCTCCCGAGTAGCTGGAATTACAGATGCCTGCCACCACGCCCGGCTAATTTTTGTATTTTTTTAGTAGATATGGGGTTTTATCATGTTAGCCAGTCAGAACTTTTTAAAGCATCCTTGGCCTGTAGTTTATAAAACAGAAAAGTACAGTATGGAACTCATTTTGCAACATTTATTACAGATAACCTACATATTTATCACAACAATTCATTATCTCAACTGAAAGATGTATCTTAGAAATTGTATGGCAAGTAAGAGGAGAGAAGAAACAGAAGTGAAAACTTTTATTGATAATGTATTGATCAGTTTGCAAACAAGCTAAACTAAAAATAATTATTGAGCTCCAATTCTATGTTCTATGAAATAGAAGAAAAATACAATCCAGTTTAGCACAATTCACACTTATCTTTTTAAAATCTGAGCAATTACAGTAGATTAGGAATCCTAAATTGTGAAATATGGACTTTATGTCCTATATGGGTTCAGAAGAGAGAGATTATTATGAATTGGAATGAGAGGGAGCTTCATAAAAGAAGGTACTCTACTCTGCCATTTCTGAAAGTACTCTTCCTATTTCCAGCCTTCCTTCCAGAAGACAACTTCACTGTTAAAAGCATGTGAAATAACAGGCCGTGACTATGGCAGTCTGACTTGGTGCTTACCTGAAGAAAAACAAAGAAAATCCTGCTGACCTTTGTGGATTTCTTCCAGAATCATGATTCTGTGTCAAAGTAACAGGGGCTATAATATGTAAAGTTTTCTTAATGTTTCCATCCATATAGGCTTGTTAGACACTTAATTATTTCTGCAAACTACTTTTCCTTTCCAGGTATGACTTTCTTCATATCAAAAACACTTATGGACCAAATAAGACTGGGAGTAAGAACCTGAATACCCCATTGGCACAAACACATGCATGCATTTACATCCACCTGGACTTCTGAATTAAAACAACAGTAGGAGAGATGTAAGATAAGACAGAGGAAGTCACACTTGTTTTTCACAGCTCAAAACATTGTAAAAGATGCTCTGCACACTTTAAGAGAACTTAAGTAAAACTAGAGTCTTTATAACTTTTCTCATTTTCTCTAGGTCCCAGTCACCATAACCACTATACAATAACACATCCATAAAAATCATACCACCCGTTCACATATAATTCATCATATTCTGCTTGGATAATGTGAATTGCTTGCAAGAAAAAGCCACAGATCTTTAAATTGCTTAGCTGAGCAATATTATTTCTAAGTTGTATTTTCCTTCCTTAATTTTTAAGTCAAACTTACTCAATGACAGGAAATTAAAAGGTAACCATTTCCATGCCAAGTGTAAGCCAGAGGCCCTTATTTAAGAATCCGCAACCATTCCAAAAGTTTTAGGTCCAATGCAGTTTCTTGTGCTCACTCATCGTTTTCCAACACCCATGGAGATGTGGGAGGCAGTACTCCTTCTGGAAACCCCCTGCATGAAGACTGAAAGCATCCGGGGCCGATGAACACCCCACAGTGTAGCTGAGGAGCAGCATGGTAGTCAGGAAGGAGCATTTCATCAGAGCTCAGAAATGTGGCTTCCTCAACTGGCCCTACCACTTGCTTAATAAGTGTCCTTGGATAAATTATGTAGCTTCTCAACATTTCAATTTCTTCATTGATTAAATGTAAAAATATATGCATACATATAAATAAAATCAGCTGTGTACAACCTGTAGATAAAGCGGTGAGACACAAATTAGATAACATATGTAACTTAAACAAATTATAAAGGGCTATGCTTGAATTTTTCAATTTTTCCAACTTCTTTAACATTAAAGATAGAGAAGACAGAAAGAATCATGATTTTGAAAACAATGCAGCTTTGACTAGACATAGGTGGATAGGTGTTAGATATGTCCTTAAGCAAAATAACTGAGGAAAAGATATTGTTTATGGTATGTCTAATTCACAAAATTAGTCTTAACAACCAAGCTCAGGCAGCCTGTAAGATCCCATGCTGAAAATAAAACAAAAGCGAACAGAAAGGAAGGGACAGGAAAGAACAGAATGGGAGTATACAGCTTCTATAGCTTTAAGTAATACATAGAAATTCATTAGCATGGTCTGCATGCATAAAATCCCTCCTGCAGTGCTGGACTCAACAAGCAATTGGGTGACAGCAGCACACTCTTCGCAGAAGATAACACATGCACTGACTTTAATTTTGCAGACACATGGAACATTCTATAGGCACAAAGGGGAAAAGGCAGCAGATAAATGGAACATTCTATAGGAAGAAAGGTGGGGGGAAGCTGTTGCAGGCTCCAAGATATTAGAGACATCGTTAGAACAGAGTTCTTCTTAAACTAGCCTGCTTTGAGGAATGTTTTTGTTATGCTCCATTTTCTGGCTTTATGTCACAGAATAATGGTGCTCTCCTATCAAACATTCAAGCAAATATCCTGAATACTCCTTTCTCATTCTCCTCTGACATATACATGAATTACATATGTCATGTAACTAACATATATATATATATATATATATATATACACACCTCTATATATGATCCATACATAATAGAGCCAACTTAAGAAGTGAGGTTATATAGGTCAATGAGATGGCATATATTATCCTATATGTTTATTGGTTGATTGGATGATAATATATGTCATCCCATTAACCTATATAACCTCACTTCTTAAGTTGGATCTATTTTAAATAGACACACACAAACACACACACACACATACA
>CAUYLG010038415.1:0-10833 GCA_963573385.1 Cacajao melanocephalus
TTCTAGGAACCCTTTTTTTTTTTTTGACAGAGCCTTGCTCATGGCCCAGGTTGGAGTGCAATGGCGCGATCTTGGCTCACTGCAACCTCTGCCTCCCAGGTTCAAGCGATTCTCCTGCCTCAGCCTCCCGAGTAGCTGGGATTACAGGCATGCGCCACCACACCCAGCTAATTTTTTTTGTATTTTTAGTAGAGATGGGGTTTCACCATGTTGATCAGGCTGGTCTCAAACTCCTGACATCATGATCCATCCACCTCGGCCTCCCAAAGTGCTGGGATTACAGGTGTGAGCCACTGCATCCAGCCTCTAAGGAACCCTTTTATTAATGAGGTTTGTAATATCTTAAAATTTTATGCTTAGTGAGATGTAAATATTTGTCATCATATCCAGGAACTATCTCAAAAAATGCTTCTAGGAAAATATTACAGAAATAATCCAAGGTGTGCCTCACCTTCAGTCTTCCAGCCAATCAACAAATGCCCATTTTAAGTGCTCTGGATAAAGATGCAAAAAAGTTATGGTGGCTCACGCCTGTCATCCCAACACTTTAGGAGGCCGAGGTGGGCGGATCACTTGAGGTCAGGAGTTCGAGACCAGCCTGGCCAACATGGTGAAACCTGTCTCTACTGAAAATACAAAAATTAGCCCAGCATGGTGTCATGCACCTGTAATCCCAACTACTTGGGAGGCTGAGGCAAGAGAACTGCCTGAACCTGGGAGGCGGAGATTGCAGTGAGTTGAGATCACACCACTGCACTCCAGACTGGGTGACAGAGCAAGATGCTGCCTAAACACACACACACACACACACACACACACACACACACACACACACACTCACTCTTCATGTCCTTGATGTCTTCCAGTCTCACATAAATACATAAATAATTAAGTAACAGTTTAGTTGAAAAATGCAACGAGTACTGTAAGTCTGAGTCAATTACCAAGTGGATGGTACAGATAATACATTTTGGGGGATGGCAAAAGATGAGGCTCTGGTTGCCAGGACTAGTCTTGAAGGAATACTTAGTGTTTTAACAGTAGATGAGATAAAAGGCAAGGGAAGCAAGTCAGCTAGTTTGGCTGAAACACAGAATTTTAAAAGTGAATATTTGGAAATAATGTTGAAAAGGTTGATTTAAATGAAATAAAGTGTGACACTGAAAGTCAGCCTAAGGAATTCAGATTCAGGAGGACAGCAGATGGCCGATTGTTTATAAAATCCTGATAATAACCCAACTGAGAAATCAAAAGACCAGCTAAGTAATCTGCCCACAGTTACTGAAAGACAGAAATTGGTTTAGAACACAGGGAGTATGGCTACAGAGCCCATGCTACTAACCACCATATAGTCTCTTGCTAAAGGAGGGTTATTACTGATAGAGTCTTGAGAAATTGATGACGGGCAGTAAGCTGGGCAGCTTACCTAAGGAAGATGGAAGCATGAGGTGAGTGAGAGGGAGTATGAAGGAGTATGTTAGAGGCAAAGGATGGAGATCTTGAGAATTATGATTCTATGGTGACAGAGCTGGGTGAGAAAGGACAGACCAGAATCACTGCCAAAAGAAAGAGGGGTGAGCTAATTAAGCTACACAAGATTTTTTTTATCAAATCATCTAAAAAATTCTTTTTTTTTTACTGCAGATTAGTGTAGCATAACAATTTATTAGTTTAAACTTAGTCAAAAATTCATCTATAGAACAAAAATAAAAAATTGCAAAATTAAAAAATACCTTTTCAAAAATTAATACAGTAACTTTCCTTCATAAAAGACTGTTTGGCACATACATAGATAAGATAAATATTTAGTCTTTGACTTAGAAGCCAACATTAGGCCCAGATGCTAATACAGGTCAAGAAAAAGAAAAACAAAAAAAGAAGGAAAAAGCATTGCCCATTCTCGGGGGCTGAGGCCAGCTTTCTAGAAAGCATCTGGTAAAGGACAGAGGGAGTCAACTGCATGAATGCAAATCTCAGTGAGTACAGAATTTTGTCCCATTGAGGGGTTTAGGGAGAAGACCAAAGGAATGAAAACTTTTATGGAGTGCAATCCTAATTAGTCAGTTAAAAGTATCTTCCCGATGTGCTACCATTCATACACGTCTTTAACAAAATCAAGTAACAGAATCTTACCATTTTGTTTTGCCTGACACACAGTAGGCACTCTATAAATATTAATTCCTCCTCTCTATTAATCCCTCCCCAACTCTTTTTATGAGACATGCAGGCCTGTGCATACTGGCTTTAAGGACTTGGAACCCCAGATTTGAGATGGCCTGCCACTAATTATGTGACTTTGAGCAATTTAGATCTCTGGATTGATTCAGTTTCCTTATCTGTAAAATAAGGAGATTGTATTTTACATAACTCTTTCAAGTCTAATATTCTTTGGTTCTCCATCTGTGCTTTTACCCAATTCCAGCTCTATTGTTCACATCAATTGATTAGTGTTTATTGACTGCCTTCTGTGCACCCCTGCTAAGCCAAATACTTCAAATGATCACTCTAACTTCAGTGATCATTGAAAGTTATAGAAATTATTGATGGCAAACTTAGTTGGCAATAAGTCACATACTGCTTGTTGTATCTTTTGTATTACCTTATATTATTACTTATATATTGTTTATTAAATTATTTTTTATATTCACATCCTTTATATTCTCAACTAGATTGCAAACTTCACTCAGAAACCATATGTGACATTATATCTCTTTATATCTTCTACCTACTGTACCTAGTATAAGATTTGTAGTAACTGCAGATGGTCAATAGATGAATGAGCATTGATGCATGTTATACATAAATACATGAAAAATATTTTCTGATACTCATTCATCTGCCAAACACCAAACTGGATACTAGGAGATTGAGGCTAATGTAATACTTAGCTTAAAGAAGCTTACAAACCCAGCATGGGAGAAAGATATATGTAATATTATTGGTCTCAAGAATAAGGCTGTTATTTAACTGGACAGTTTCCTGGATGTATAAGGATTGTATATTTTAAAGTCTTAAATGATTTTATCATAAATTGTACCTTTTTGTTATTTTTTAACTGAGTTGTATTTAAAAGGCCATTCTAGACCTTCAACCCCTAATATAAACCAGTTTAAAATAAGGTATGGCATAGATGAAAATGGTTGAATCTTGTGTTGAAACTGGGTGATGGGCATATAGCCATTTATATTGCTGTTCTCTCTACTTTTTACATGTTTGTGAATCTTCAGAATAAAAATGAGAAGTCACAAATAGGATTAATAGAAAACCCCCAAGTTAGAAAGTGATTTCAAAGGATGATTTTGTTTTCAGATTGAAGTTGCTCAGGTTCAAGACACTGGTCGTTACACTTGTGAAGCAACAAATGTTGCTGGAAAAACTGAAAAAAACTACAATGTCAACATTTGGGGTAAGTGTAATCAGCTCTTGAAAGCAAATGATGCAGCCTGTGGTTTTTGTGCCACTTAAAATGACATTCACCCATGTAACTAAAATTGATTATAATATGTAGATGAACCATAACTAGTACATTTACATGGTGCTGAACTGCCTTCGGTATCAGTTCATGTAACTACTTCAAGAGCAACTCCAGATGAGCTTTCTGCTGATGCTGAAGGATTCTCCTCATCTGCCTGAGTAGCATGCCCTTTATTTTCCACAGCCGGCATCTCATCATGATCAGGCCTTCTCTAGGAACTAGTGGTGGGTCCTCATTGGAAAGAAAAAAAGCCAAAACGCCAAATTTTATATGCAAACTGTGTGTATGTGTGTATGTGAGAGAGAGAACACAGGCATTTGCGTGGTGGGAGATAGGATTACTATGATAATCAGAGAAAAGCTATTCGCAGTTGAAATTTTATCATTTGTTACTAATTAAGGTGATTCTTATAACTAATCACAACTTTTGCCTCAGCTGTGGCTATTGTCTAATAAGCATTCCCATTTCTAGTATATTTACCTGTATTTTACATACTTCAAAAAACTCATGTATAACTTTTAAGCCCTCTTTATTTTGATTGTATTTGTTTAAACTTTTTAATTGTTGAGATTATAAGCTGAAATTTACCTTTGATTTATAAAGCTTATTCACAAACATGTTTTTAAATAAGAAAACTAGATGAAATAACTTTATTCCAGTGGAGAACAAATACTTCTTAAAATTTGATAAGCATGCACTGATGTGAAATGATTTATTCATAAATGACATTTTAAAAAACGCTTCAGGCAGGTTATGAGAAATACTGTTACACACCCTGTAAAAGAATTAATTTACTATTAAATAGTAAAATTATTATATAGTAAATTTATATTCATTACATACTACTTATATGTCATTAACTTCTGTTCCTGCCTCTTCTTACCCATTTTGGCTCTCCATTTCCCCTTCCCTTCCATCCTCATTTCTTTCAAACAGGAAAAGTATTTATTATTTATATCTAGTTCACTTAATATTTAATTTATTCAGTATTTATATCTAGTTCCCAATATGGACAAGACACTAGGCTAAGTGTTATCAAGTAAAAGTGGGGGGAAAAAAGAGAAAAAATATTAGGAGCGATCAATTAGAAACTGAGGTGAAAAATTTTTCATTTGTGATATTTGAGGTACCTGTGGACCACGTGAAGTGACTCTCCCTGCAGCCATGAATACAAGCCTATCATTTAGGAGAGAGAAGAGTTAAAAACATAGGCTTGCAGACATAACTATATAGGTAGCAGATGAAATCACTTGGAGAAGGAAAAAAGAATGTATACAGAAGAGTAATAGGATGGCTCTCAGGTGTACCATATAAGAAGAGAGCTAGTAAGAGACTCTAGATAAGAAACTGAGAAGGAAGAACCTAAGAAGTCAGAGGAAAACCCAGTAAAAAATGTGTCATAGAAACTAACAACGTTGTTCCCAGAAGAACACAATGAGTAAGTTCGATGTGGAAGGATGGATGGGTGAATGAGTAATATCACATATTGCAGTCAATTTAGTCATAAACTACAAAACATACTTTACAAATATGCAGACCAGTACCTCTTAAAAGCAATGAAGGCCGAGCGTGGTGGCTTAGACCTGTTATCCCAGCACTTTGGGAGGCCAAGGAGGGTGGATCACCTAAGGTCAGAAATTTGAGACTAGCCTGGCCAACATGGTGAAACCCCGTCTCTACTAAAAATACAAAAATTAGCCGGGCATGGTAGCAGGGGCCTATAATCCCAGCTACTCGGAAGGCTGAGGCAGGAGAATCGCTTGAACCTAGGAGGCGGAGGTTGCAGTGAACCGAGTTTGCGCCACTGCGCTCCAGCCTGGAAGACAGAATGAGACTTTGTCTCAAAAAAAAAAGCAATGTGGTAGTGGAAAGCAGAATGCAATGGATATAAGAATGAATGATAGGGGAGAACGTTGAGACATCAAGGAGAGATTCACTCAAAAAATACTTATGATGTGCTCTCCGTGTTCTAGGCCCTATGCCATGTGTGGACGTAGAGCAATCAGTGAGACAACAATGTCGTTCTCACAGAACTTATAGTTGGCTGGTGGAGAAATAATCTTTAAATAGTCAAAGTTAAATCTCCTAAGAGCTATCATAGGTGGTTATGTAGAAAAGCATATGAGACACATTTAATAGAGCCCTTAAGGATGAGTAGGCATTAACTCTGTGAAGAGGGCGAAAGCAATGCAAAGTCCTGGAGAATACTGTCTGTATTTAGTGAGCTGAGTATCATTCACTGTGGAGCCTAGTGTGATACGAGGAGAGAGAGGAGATACTAGGTAGAAAGGTAAAAACAGGCATATTGAGGAAGGCCTCTTAAATCAATTTAAAAAGTATGGATTTGATTCTAAAGGTGATAAAGGGATTTAAAGGAGGACTGTGTTGCTCAGATCTGTATTTTAGAAGAAGAAAACAGACATATTTAATATATTGAGTCAACATGATTAAGTTGATTAGATGAAGAGGTATGGAAACAAGAAGAGTCAAGGATGGATGTGTGTGGCTTAGCCTACTGGGCTGTGGGGAAAATAGTGCCCCTCCCTCCGAGAAGGAACAAAGGGGGCTGAGTTCAGTTTTGGACAAGTCAAGTTTGACAATGCTTCTGAGGCATCCAAGTTGAGATGTTAAATAATTCGTTGGATATAAAAGTCTAGACCTCAGAGAGGGTTTCCATTACAGTTATAGATTTTCAAGTATTTCTATAAATGGAAGCCGTGGCATGGGGGTAGAGAAGGGCAGATTTTAGAATGGAGATCGTGAATTTACAGTAGTGGCAATCTGTGCAATTGTGTCATTTTCTTCTGAAACTTTCAGTCTGTGGTATCTGTGACAACAGAGTAAACTGTAGAATTCATCCACAGTAAGAGTGTTACCAAATAAGAAGGGCAAAGATACAAGGTAGTTGTGAATATTGACTTGATTGTGAAATCTAAGTGGAGTAGAGAAGTCAGTAAACAGAAGAATAGCAGCTGGATAGGGGGACTTCTGAGAGGTGAAAGCACTTGAGATTCAATTAAGCCAATGAATTGAGAATTGGGAATAATTAAGAGAGCAAAAAGAATAGAGAAGTTGTCAGAAAGAGACCTAAATTTATAAAATTACAGGAAGAGCATTCTAGATGATGGGAAGGGCCGTGGTATGGCCTCTGATTGAGAATGGGATGAGTAGATCAGGGACTGAGTAGATAAAGTATTTAAACTGGTTATGCCTGTGGATGTTGAGTTCATACAGAATACTGGTAGGACTTAGTATGAAAAGTATATGAACATGTATCAAACTGTTCAGCAAATAAAAGAAGAATGACAGGTTTACAGATGGGCTTAAAAAGAGAGAGAGATAGAGAGAGAAATAAATTGGTTATATGAACCTCAAAGGAATAGAAGCTTTTACCTGGGATGGTTGAACAATGACCGGAAGCCACACTGGGGGTTGAGGAGGATTCTCCCACTCCTCAACTCTCAGAAACTTGGAAGAACAAGTCATCTACCAGCTGACAGTCCTGCAGCCAAAGCAGTGTCCTTAAGGAGAGTTCAGCCAGCAGCTGCAGTCTCCAGCCCCTTTGAGAAAATCATGGGTAGTCAGTATTCACTTTGAAGGTTCCAGGGAGAAGCTTTAGGCCAGCAGAGAAGCAGACTGTGCAAACTAAAATAGGTAATACGTCCTTTCTTTAGATGAAACCCTTTGCCTCTGTTCTTTACTATATATTATATGCCTTATTTTTCCAGTTCTGTTCACTATTTGAGATCAAATTTAGCTAGGCAACACTGACTGGGCTAAGTTTCAATTTGGAAGGTGCCTTAGCTTTTTGATGCAAAATGTCTAAGTATCTTGCATCAAATATACATTTTATAATAGCTCTATTAGCTAACATTTATAAGTTATAATAAAGTAGCTTCTTTTTATGCCATTCTGAATATTTTGATAATTTATATCTGTGTACATGGGAAGTCTGCTATCAGCTATTTATGCTACACCTGACAGGTGACTTTTAATGTGATGTTAATGTCAACCTTATATCCTAATTTCTTCCTTATTTGAGTAGACACCTTTTATCCTCCATGTAAACTGTTAGGAAAATTCTATATGAAACACATATAAAAATGATATTTTTTTTCCAGTCCCCCCAAATATTTATGGTTCTGATGAACTGACTCAACTTACAGTCATCGAAGGGAATCTTATTAGTCTTCTGTGTGAATCAAGTGGTATTCCACCCCCACATCTCATTTGGAAGAAGAAAGGTCAGTTTTCATCCTTGAAATTTATAAAATTAAGTGAAAATATAAGATGGATATTTAATTTGTTTGACAAATGTGTCAGATGCTAAACAAATTTTCATTTGCATACTAAATGCTAGACAGCATAATTGCTTTATATTAAATGTGCAACATGTGATACTTCTATACTACCCAGCTGAAATTTTTTATTTTTAAGACTATTAACCCCTCCCTAGAAAAAAATAATTTTCTGCATTGATTATTTTTGAACCAACTACATTATAGAGCAGCTATAAACATTGAGAATCCTCCATTCAAAGAACAAAATTTTCTTCTTTAAGATAAGTTTTAAACTTCCTAGGTGATTAGTTCAGTCATACCCCAAACCTCAGCATCACACAACAGATTCATGTAACCTGCACTTGTACCTCCTGAATATAAAAGTTCATATTATTAAAAAGTAACTTTTTTCTTTATGACAGTTTTCAATGTACATTAAGATTGAATTCTGCATTTGACCAGATTTTCAATTTATTTATCAATATCTCTTTAAGCCACTAAGTAGCAGACAGATCATTTACATTTTTAGTTCATTTAAATATTAGTGCTCCTTCATTTTACACACTAGGGCAGGAGTATTTTACACTGTCATTTGCCTTTTATGTACTTGAATGAAATAAACAAGTATCATACTTAGTGATGTATACAAAGTGCTTTACAATTCTGCCTCATATTCTGCCATTTGTACTTCTTTGCAGGCTCCCCAGTGCTGACTGATTCTATGGGGCGAGTTAGAATTTTGTCTGGGGGCAGGCAATTACAAATTTCAATTGCTGAAAAATCTGATGCAGGACTCTATTCATGTGTGGCATCGAATGTTGCCGGAACCGTAAAGAAAGAATACAGTCTGCAAGTTTACAGTAAGTTGTTGATGATTAGTCAGGCTTTAGCACAATTTTCTTTTAAATCTTTTCATCCTTCTCATTTACCTTATTTAATATTATCAATATTCATTCAAAGTGATATGGTTATTACTATCATATGATGCGCACATTTAAATTGTACTGACATAACTGGACAGCAAGTACTTCTGTCTGGCTGTTAGTTATTCGGCCATACAGCTGTCCCCTCTGCATTAGTTCACCAATGGCAGACACATCAATATGGCTGTAATTTGTTGCAGGCAGATGGTGGATACGTGGAGGGGGACGAGGGAGAGTTTACCATAGGGGATATTTACAATATGTAAAAATACTTTATTTTAAAGAATATTTTACTTGTATAAGATCTTAGAGTGCTTAAGACAGTTATATTCTCATTTAATATTCACATGAGCTGTTATATAAGACAAAATGGAGTCTTGCTCTGTCTCCCAGGCTGTAATGCAGTGGTGCGATCTCCGCTCACTGAACCCTCTGCCTTCCAGGTTGAAGCGATGCTCCTGACTCAGCCACCCAAGTAGCTGGGACTACAGGTGCCCACCACCATACCTGGCTAATTTTTTGTATTTTTAGTAGAGACAGAGTTTCACCATGTTAGCCAGGATGGTCTTGGCTCCTGACCTCATGATCTGCCCACCTCGGCCTTACAAAGTGCTGGGATTACAGGTGTGAGCCACCGTGCCAGGCCGTATATGTGGACATTTAAGATCAGAGAGGTTTTGTTGGCTGAACAAGGTCACTTGGCTTGTGTGTAGTAGGATAGGCACTAGAAGACAGGATTACTGACGCTGGCCCACTTTTCTTCCCACACACATATGTATTAGAATTGCTCTAGTTTTGTTCCAGTGATACGTGAATTCAGCTTCAAGTAACAGAATAACTGGCTATCAGTGTCTTAACCAAGTAAAGGTTTATGTTCTGATATAATGAGATGGCAGAGGTTAGCTTTAGTCCCTGGAGTTGGTCAGTAGATTAAGTGTATCAGGAATGCTCTGACATTCCCCTTGTCCCTCCTTCATGGCCTCAAGATGGTAGCTGTAATTGTGGTATCAATTCCACGTGGAAGGCAAGAGGAAGGGAAAGGGCTGGTATCTTTTACCAGGAGAGCAAAAAAATTTCCCCCAAATCCCCAGCAGACCTCTGTTTAGATTTTATAGGCCTAAATTCATTCATGTGGTTATCCCAGTTTTTCAGCAAGACTGAGAAACTGTCTCAGCTTTTCCAGCTCATATTGTGAAAGGGGGAAGGAAGAAAGGAGTTCGTAGCAGACATTGGGTTGTAAGCTAGGCTACTATATGTATTTTAAATGAGTACTAGGAAGACTTATGTAAAGCAGGGCTACAAGTGATAAGTTCAAATATTTATATAGCTTCTCAAAAGTGGAAAGTTAGCAAACACAGCAGTCTTTTCTTACTGTGTCAACAGCTTGATTTTAGGTCTGAACTCACTTAAAACATTGGAGAAGAATTCCACCTCTCAGCATAATAACATCATGTCTGTTAGTCCTGGGTCTTTTCTTCAGTAGTTTGTATTTTAACATAAAAATATATTTAAGTTTGGCAGATGAAAATTTCTATGTAAGACTTGAAGCAAACATTTCCTGTTTTGTTTTGTTTTTTATCTTCCTCCAACCCACAGTTAGACCAACCATAACCAACAGTGACAGCCACCCTACTGAAATTATTGTGACCCGAGGGAAGAGTATCTCCTTGGAGTGTAAGGTGCAGGGTATTCCTCAACCAACAGTGACCTGGATAAAAGATGGCCGCCCCTTGATCAAGGCAAAGGGAGTGGAAATACTGGATGAAGGTCACATCCTTCAGCTGAAAAACGTTCATGTATCTGACACAGGCCGTTATGTGTGTGTTGCTGTGAATGTAGCAGGAATGACTGACAAAAAATATGACCTAAGTGTCCATGGTAAGAATAAAGAGGGTCAATATGTCCATTCACTGGCTAATATAATCTAGCATCCTGGGTGGGAGGTATAGGCCTCAAGTATTGAAAGTCATTTATTTATAATCCATCATTTTAAACATATATACCTCTTCCCTGGGTCAGTCTCATCATTTATCCTTCTATGCCTGACCTCACATTATTTACCTTGCTGAAATAAACACATGTTAGATATTCTTTTTTTTTATTTTATTTTTTTGAGACGGAGTCTCGCTCTGTCGCCAGGCTGGAGTGCAGTGGC
>CAUYLG010038416.1:0-28826 GCA_963573385.1 Cacajao melanocephalus
AGTCCTGTTGGTGACGCAGGATTGATAAAAGGAAATAAAGACAGAGTCACAAGAAGTAGAATTTACAGCACGGGTCCAGGAGACAAACACAAGTGTGGAAAATGTGTTAGCCCGAGCTCTGGGCTCCAAATACTTTTATTATGTGCACAATCTCATTGATCTTATGGGCATGGAAGGGGAGGGTAAAGGAGTAGGTAAGATAGCCAGTGTGGGGAGAGCACTTGAGATCTTTCTAAAACATGCTAAACCAGTGCTCTGAGATTTAACAGCACTTGAGATCCTTCTAAGACATGCTGAACTAGTACTCTGAGTTTACCACCAATTGTTATCAGGGTGCGGCTGCATCAGAAGTATAGCAGATGAGTAGCCACCTGGTCTGACCACACCCAATGCATCAAGGGTCTTTTATCTCCCGAGCATTGAGGACATAGAGCAATTAAAATCACTTCCATATTCCGAGAACCTAGGCAGAGCCTGAGGTGTTCCATGATCTCTGCCCTGCAAGGCTTTTCTCCTCCTTGCCAGCTCCCATCTGCAAAGACCCTCCCGGATCTAGTGAGCAGAGGTTGCCTCCCTTCTCAGAGATCTTTGCATAAGCCCTCTTTTCAAGGCCCTCATTCAGACTCCATGTTGAGAAGGCATTCGTGGGACCAGAGCAGTATTCCCTGCTCTGCAACCACCCCGAGGTGTTCCCCAGTGTTACTGTGCTCTCGGATGGTCTTTACCTTAGGCCTCCTGTTGCTGCTTGATTTGTAATTAACTGCACCAATAATATAGTTTAGTTCAGTGTATAAACTTAAGTGTACTATGAGCCAATCAAGCTTATAATTATTTAGGTAGAATTAACATAGGTCTCCCCTGGCCATCTTGACCCACACTTTACAATCAAGATATGATTATATACTACAATCCCTAGAGTCCTGTATTATATTGCTTCCTGGGTCCTATTTAACCTTTTAGCCTGCTACTCCCTCCCTGCCTCACTTCATTGTGGCCATCTGGCTGCCTTGCCATTTTTCAAACATATCAGGCATCCTTCTGCTTATGTTCTTTTCCATATAGCTATATAATTCACGACCTTACCTCCTTTAGATCTTTACTCAAATGTTACTTTATCAGTGAGGTCTTCCCTGTTTTAAAATTTCACTCTTGTTCACTATTATCTACTTCACTGTCCTTCAGAAGCACTCCATCTTTTGAAATGCTGCAAGTTTTGTTTATTTATTCCCTGTTTTCCCTACTAGAATGTAAGGTCTAGAAAGACAGAATGCTATTGTTTTTGTTACTATTGAGGTCAGGGTTTAGAAATTGTGTTAAAGAGTAGGCACTCAAATATTGGTAGAACTGAATTCCTCCTCTCCAGCCTCTTACTTGATCTCCTAAAACCAGCTTCCATGTTCTACTACTCAGGGTTTAACTGAAGAGTCCCTTTGATTCTTCTTGCCTTCTCTACTGAATTAAAGTTGATTGCTATTACTTTGACACTCATCCTAGAGTCATGGCATAATTCTAAATCTGATTTATTTAAATAAACACTTTAAAAACTAATATCCAGATTTTAAAGAAATAAACCAGATCATCGATTGCATTTCTTTCATTTATTTATTTATTTTTCAGACTAGGTCTTGCTCTGTCACCCAGGCTGGAGTGCAGTGGCACAATCTTGGCTCACTGCAACCTCTGCCTCCTGGGTTCAAGCAATTCTCAAGCCTAAGCCACCTAAGTAGTTGGGATTACAGGCGTGTGTCACCACAATCTGCTAATTTTTATATTTTTAGTAGAGATGGGGTTTTGCCATGTTGGCCAGGCTGTTCTCAAACTCCTGGCCTCATGTGAGCCACCTGCCTTGATCTCCCAAAGTGCTGGGATTACAGGAGTGAGCCACTACACTCAGCCTTTCATTTCCTGTTTATATGACATATCTTTACAATAATGATATGATTACACAGTATAATCCCTAGAGTCCTGAGCTAGGAGTTAGTAAACTAGAGTGTTAGTTTTAACAAAGCCAATGATTTGAGTTCAAATATTTTAACTTCTATCAATCAAACAGAAACTATTCTGGCCCTATTACATAGTGTCTTATAGAGAAATTTGTGTACATATGTTCCTTCCCATTGCTTTTGAAGATTGAAGCTGTTGTATTCACCTGTGTATGTCACATGCTAAACAAAATAGTAGCTAAATTTATACATGCATAAATGCAAATTTTTGTTATAAGCATAAAATCAGATATGTGCAACTACTTCAGAAAACACATGGTGTAACATAAAAAATAATTTATTTTTAAGCCATGAAATGAGGTTTAATTGATTCCCAGAGAAGAGGGAGAAATTATAGCTTTTCACCTGAGGGAGAACACTTCTATTTACTTAATCAGTTTGAAAATTAAAAATAAAACAAGATAGTTCATTTTCTTCAATTGTTTTCTTTTCCATCATGGCCAGAAATACCACTACTTTATCCTATAAAGATCATAAATGAAAGTTTAAACTTCAATGCATCACTATTTTCCAGCATCCAGGTCCAGTACCATCACTTGTTTTGTTCAGAGGTTTCAGTTCTATCCTTCTCATTTTTGTTTCTGTAGCCATGATGTTAATTTGAAATTAAGGGGAACACTGCATGTTACTCTATTTCAGTAATAAGTGCTATATTTAGTCTCTTACCAGTACATCATGCACCAATGCTTGATATGTCCAAGTATGATGTAAAGGAGTTGCCAAATCTATGTTTCTGTCAACAAGGACTAATAAGGGCCTTTGGAAGCTGTAAATATATTTTAAAAAAAATTATGTAACTCTTGATACCAGTGTATACATCTAAAATATTCTAATACTTTCCAGTATATGCCATTTTGATATGAATAATAGTATGCTAATATTGACAATTCATAATACTCTGTTTTTTAGTATATGTGCTGTGGAAGCAAGCACCACAATACTTTGCTATTTGTTGAGACAGGGTCTTGCTCTGTCACCCAGGCTGGAGTGCAGTAGTGCAATCATAGCCAACTGCATCCTTGAACTCCTGGGCTCAAGCAATCCTCCCACCTCAGCTTCTGGAGTAGCTGGAACTACAAGATGCACCACCATACCTGGTTAATTTTTAAATATTTTTATAGAGATGGGGGAGGCTGGCGTTTTAAAAACAAAGTAAACATGGTCATGCAATTACAGTAATGCTTTGGATGACTTTGAACTTGTGTATGATGCCAGATTATAAATGTTACTTAGGAAACTTTTTGTTTTTGAGACTCTGTCACCCAGGTTGGAATGTAGTGGCACAATCACAGCTCACTGCAGCCTTGACCTCCCAGGCTCAACTCATCCTCCCACCTCAGCCTCCCAATTAGCTGAGACTATAGGTGTGCACCACCATACTTGGCTAATTTTTAAATTTTTTTTGTAGAGATGGGGCATCTATCCACGTTGCCCAGTCTGGTCTTGGACTCCTAGGCTCAAGTGATCCTCCCACCTTGGCCTCCCAAAGTATTAGGATTATAGGCATTAGGCATCATGCCCAGCCAGGAAACTTTCTTAAAGGAAAAAAAAATCTATATAAATATTTCTATAGAATAATTTTTGTAGTTAGCAAAATAGTAAGTTGCTTCTACTCAGATGTTTTTGACATTTTTGAAAAAGGCAATAAGGGATAGTTATTGTCAGCTTCAGGGAAAACAAAAAGAGTAGGAGCTTATAAATTTACACAAATATTTGATAGTTTCATAAATTACATTTTTTTTCTATAAACACAAACTCAAAAAAGCAGACCCTCGAGAAGAGCCTCAAAAAAACTCTATGCCACTATAATACACAAAATGAAAACATAATGCCATAATGGTACCTAATTATATTATTATTCCCTTAACAGAGAAGGAATATGACACCTCATGTACTGTTTAACTCCATTATTACAATTTAGATGTGAAATAAACCACCGAAAGCAAATTGAGGCACAAAGGTATTTGGTTACTATGTCTCTAAAGAAGTTTTAGAGATCTGCTTTAGAGGCACTATCATATCAGGAGTACCCATCATTTTTCAAAAGGCATCACTATCTGATTACACATCTCCTTTTACAGTAGACCTCTTATTATTTTGTAACTCATTACACTCTTCTGCCTACAGGACAGTGGATTTTCTAACTGGTCTGACTCTAGGATAAAAAGTCAGAGTGGCACCCTCACAATTTACTATGATTTATTATACCAGAGCTAGATGGAAAGTAAGGGAGGATGGCCTACTGTAGGGTTTCTTAATCCTAGCACTACTGACATTTGGGGCTGGATAATTCCTTGCTACAGGGGGTTGTAGTGTGCATTACAGGATGTTTAGCAGCGTCCTACAATGTACACTACAAGATTATAGTAACACCTACCAGTTAAGACAATCAAACGTGTCTTCAGACACTACCAAATGGCTATGGGAGGCAAAAACTGCCCCTAGTTGAAAATCACCAGCCTATGGTTAGATGCAAAAGTATTTAACAATAGTCCAGCAAGGTCGTAACCACTAATTAAAATAATTAAGAAATACACATCCAACAAGTTGAGAAATAAGATATTATGATAATGTGAACAAATTTTTAAAAATTATCCAAATAAAACAGTGCCTTTATATTGGTTTCTAAGGCCTATACCAGAGCACTATAAAAAGGGGACTATTAAGTAAGGTATGACACAGTGGTTGGTTCTGTTAAAAAAAAAAAGATCGGGTGAGAAGTTGATGCTTTTCTCCTACCTAATGAGAAACATTTTGAAGAATATTTAAGACCAGCAATGAAATCATAGATCCATTTAAAATAATGTGGTAACTGAGATAGTTAACCAAACAACTGAAACACAGTGTTAGTGTGAACTCCAAATTATATGAGTAGTTTATAAGGCTGTAGGAGACACGAAATTGACTTGAAATGAAGTCTGTTGAAGGTTATTATGAAATTATTATTCCTAGTGGGCAGTTATTTTTCTGGGCATCGATTTATTCTCACAGGCTTTATTTATTAATTCATCTAAACTGGGGTTAAGAATTAATTTTCCAGAATATCATCTTTTCCTCTTTAAACAATTCTCAGCTACTTGAGTGGGTTTCTTTACTTCTTTACTCCATTACTATTAACAATCAATAGGGTTTTTTTTTTAAGTATTTCTATTTAATTATAAGCAGCCAAAAACTTTCACATTACCTACTCATGCTAGAAATGCTAACAATAATAAAATGTTTTGCAAGTTTAGGCTATTAGTATTTCAGTATAAAATGGAAATTAGGTTAATAAAGGTAGAAACAGATATAAGTATCACAAGTTTTTCACTCTGTGAAAAATTACCAAGCGGTTTAAAGATAACTGAAAGAAAGCTTTGGCTTCCAATCTTCAAAGCCTTATACACAGAAACATTTCTGCTATATATAAAATGCTTAGAAATTTCTATCAAAAGAAGGTAAACTGAATAAAATATTCCATTTGTATTTTAAGAACAATTTGAGTCAAAACCCTGATCCTGAGTAGCTCATTAAAAAGAAACAAATTTCAATTACAAGGATAAGAGTATTCTATCAGCCAAGAAAAATAACAACAACAACAAAAAAACTACAAATATTTTTAAGCCTTATAAGTATATAAGTATATTTACTAACAGTAATACCTGAATTGGCCAGCTCCAAGTGTATCACCTGTAAAAAGGCTGTTTCTTGCATCTCTTAGATTTTCTCGAAGTTTCTTGTCTAGTTTCTAAAAAAATAAAATTTTACATGAACTCTTAAAGAACAGTTTCATATAACTCTATGGAGGTTAATTCATAATGTGTTTTTAGTTTCACAACAAAAGAAACCTGGAATTTATTTACAAATAACCAAATTAAAATCTAAATATTTTAGCCCCTTCTTACCACTTTGGTATCATTATAACTTGGACTTAAAAAAGATCAGTGCCTTTTCTATTGTGACTCAGGCCTTATTTCACTAATAAGTACTTTTTGTTGACAAATTTTACTTTGGCAATGGGAAATGCTTTGCAGTAATGACCCACACTCTTTTCCCAAGCATGACTGTTTTACCAACAAAGGTGTCTCTATGGAGAAAATGTTGACTTGGGTGGGTAGGAGTGAACAAAGTAGTGGGGGTACAAGAAGCCTCAAAAGAAAAACGGAACATGTGAAAGAAAGCAGTCTTCCACCAGTCAGTAATTCACTTGGGCTAATAAAGCTCCAAAATATCTCCTTCTTTTTTAGTAATTCTATAATTTCTCTAATCCCTTACTCATTTTTTAAACTTTAAAGCAAATTTATGAATACTTACTTTATACTTAATATTTTACTTCAATATAGTGGGACAGCAAAAAGCACTTCACCATTTTAAAGATGGCTATGATTAGTAATAAATATTTGCTAAATGAAGTTAAATGTTAACTAATCTAGGGGATCAAATAAGTATAAAATACTGCTTGGAGAGACAAGGTTGAATGAAGAATATACATTGTAGTTAAAAAAAAAAAAAGGACTGAAAAAGCACCCTGGCATAAATAATTTTACTTCCTCACATGAAAATAAACAATAATTACTTTTTATATTTGGTGGAATCTCAATGCAATAAAACAAAAATATTTGCTATTGGTACTTACAACCAAGCAATTATATATTTAAATATTAGCAAAACACTTGTGTTACTTGTGGGAAAACAATTCACACAAAGTTATTTATCTCCACGTGATATCTGCATGAACTTACCACTGCTACCATTTCTGCCGCTGTTCCTCTTGAACATCTGATTATAGGAACAGCACCTATTTTAACAATAAATATTAGAAGTGATCTTGGCTCTTAATTAAAATAGATACTTATAAAATACATCAGCATCAAAAATAACAGATAACGATAGATGTATACAATTTCACATTACACACATAAAATGACTTTATTTTTCTACTTTTTTTAAATTAAAAAATTAAGATATATATTTAGGAGGTACAAGTACAAGTTTGTTACATGCATATATTGCATAGTGCTAAAGTCTGGGCTTTTAGTGCACCGATCACCCAAAGAGTGAACACTGTACTCAGAAGGTAATTTTTCAGTCCTCCCTCTTCTCCCACAAGCACACATAAAAGGATTTATAATTTCAAGTGTAAAGGCAAGTTTCAGAAATGAACCTTCCCATTAATAAAGAAAACAACAGAAGTCAAAAGAAAACTACTTTATATGAAGCCGACCAATCACTATGACTGCATTTTTTTCAATGGATTGATTAAATCAGTATTTTGATCCCCTATAGGCAGTTTCTTTCTTTCTTCTCGTGTTTTATTTTGGGATGAGGTGTCGCTCTGTCACCCAGGCTAGGAGGCTGGAGTGTGGTGGTGCAATCATGGCTTGCTGCAGCCATGACCTGCTGGACTCAAGC
This sequence comes from Cacajao melanocephalus, assembly GCA_963573385.1. NCBI lineage: Eukaryota > Metazoa > Chordata > Mammalia > Primates > Pitheciidae > Cacajao > Cacajao melanocephalus. The sequence continues at coordinate 7,395 of CAUYLG010038416.1, forward strand.
CATCCTCCCACCTCAGCCTCCTGAGTAGCTAAGACTACAGGCACACGCCACCAAGCCTGGCTAATTTGGCAAAACTCTGTCTCTAAAAAAATTACAAAAAATTAGCTGGGCATGGTGGTACATGCCTGTGGTCCCAGCTACTCGAAAGGGTGAGGTGGGAGAATCACGTGAGCCCTGGAAATCTGAGGCTGCAGTGAGTCGGGATCACACTACTACACTCCAGCGTGGTCATCGGAGTGAGACTCTACGTCAGAAAAAAAAAATTTTTTTTTTTTTAAGACAAGGTTTCACTATGCTGTTCAAGCCGGTCTGAGCTCAAGTGATCCTGCTACTATCTCAACCTCCCAAAGTGCTGGGATAACAGGTGTGAGCCTCTGCATCCGGCCTAAGCAGTTTCAATATATAAGCTTACTCTACTCACAGGACTCACTTTAATTTGACTTAAAAGAAAAGAATGAAAAAGCTTAGCTAATTTAGCAGTTTGGGGACTGCTAGTTTTTGTTTATTTTATGAATTAACAATAAAGAATTGTAGTCTTTTTTAAAATACTAATTTAAATAATAGAAAACACATTCTTGACATAGGTTGAAATCCTAAATAGAAAAAAAGTCCAACTGCACTGAAAGTCTCATAAGACAAACTGAGAACACTGTAATATTTATATGCTGAAACTGTTGCATTTTAGATTCTATAGGAAATATGAATATACTCAGTCACTTGCAAAAGTAAAAACACAAAATAGCAAATTTTTCATAATTGTGTTTTCTTCTGATGGCAAAAGTTATAAATGTAATAAAAAATTTAAATAAAATTAGAAATGTATAAACTTAATCCTCTTGATTCCAGCACTCACGAATAACCCCCATTAGAATTAGGAATGGATGCTTTCATGTTGTTTCTACATATAGTCTAATAACTGTGTGTGTATATGTAAAAAACAAAAATAAGGTAGTATACATACTGTTCTAAAACTTGTTTTTCCCTATGTAACAATTTAGTGTTGACATCCTTCTATGTCAGATTGGCAGTATTTCAATTTCTCCTTTGAAAAAAAAAATCACTGGCTGGGTGCAGTGGCACACGCCTGTAATCCTACCGCTTTGGGAGGCCCAGGCGGGTGGATCACCTGAGGTCAGGAGTTCGAGACCAGCCTGGCCAACATGGTAAAACCCCATCTCTACTAAAAATATAAAAATTAGCCAGGCATGCTCCAGCATGCCTGTAATCCCAGCTACTCGGGAGGCTGAGGCAGGAGAATTGCTTGAACCCGGAAGGTGAAGGTTGTAGTAAGCTGAGATCGCGCCATTGCACGCCAGACTGGGCAACAAGAACAAAACTCCATCTCAAAAAAATAAAGAAAAATAATCACTTTTGGATAGTCTATACATTATAAAGGTAGCTCTAACACTTCAGTGGTCTTTATATGTCTCTTTTTTAATCTTCCTTTACTTTGAAAATATAACTATCACCAATCAAAAATAACCTTAATGTCCACTACCCTAGCATTTGGCAAAATTTTACAGACTGTGTGGGGTGACAAAATAAATTATGTCTAACACTGAAAGTTGTATACATGTGCTTTATTAAAAAAAAAAAAAACCAACAACAACCCATGTGAGGGTAATGAAAGCAGTTCAAAGCAGGCAGAAACTGGAGAGGTTAACTCTTGAAAGAAGAGAATCACATAAGGTAAGATATATTTTTAACCAGCTTTTCTCCTGCGAGTACTTGACACATTACATGGCACATAAGAGAAAGAACTCAAGCAGAAAACAGGAAAATTACTGAGCTGAAGAATCAAAGACTGGAGCTCAGGGCTAGAAATTAAGTGAAAAACATCCCTAAAAGGAGGGAGCCATACAATTTGCATTTGAATTCTCTACATGTCTAAACATTTGTGCAAATCTTAGACTATATATGGTAGCTTTTTCTTAATTTTTTTATGATGTAGAGATTTTTATTAATCTAATGTGAAGAACATTTTAACAAAAAGGTTTTAAGTGTCTAAAAAAATTAAAATTGCAACTAGGCTTCTAAACTGATCCGTTACTAACAATAAAGCACAAAATCATATATTAGACACTAAACACAAGTTAACTCTAAGTCATTTTAGATGATCTAACATTTTGAATCAAGAAAACCAGAAGTTGTTTCTTTGAAAAAATAAACAAGACAGGTAGAACACTAGAGTTAGGTCAACAAAGAAAAAAAGAGAGACAATCCAAATAAACACAACGAGAAATGTCAAGGGTAACATTACCACCGACTCCAAGGAAATATAAAAAAACCCTCAGAGACTATTACAAACACTTCTATGCACACAAACTAGAAAATCTAAAAGAAATGAATAAATTTCTGGAAACATACAACCTGCCAAGATTTAACAAGGAAGAAACTGAAGTCCTGGAACAACAAATTCCAAAAATGAACCAGTAATAAAAAACCTACAAACCAGAAAAAGCCCTGGACCAGATGGATTCACAGCCAAATTTTAACAGATGTACAAAGAAGAGCTGGTACTAATACTACTGATATTATTCCAAGAAATTGAGGAGGAGGGACTCCCTATTCACAATAGCCTCAGAAAGAATAAAATACCTAGGAATACAGCTAATTAGAGAAGTGAAAGAGTTCTACAACAAGAATTACAAAACACTGCTGAAAGAAATCAGAGATGACACAAATGGAAGAACATTCCATGTTCATGGATAAGAAAAATCAATATTAAAAGTGCCATACTGCCAAAGCAATTTACAAATTAAGTGCTATTCCTATCAAACTACCAATGCCATTTTTCACAGAATTAGAAAAAAACTATTCTAAAAGTCACAGAGAACCAAAAAGAACCTGAATAGCCAAAGCAATCCTAAGCAAAAAGAACAAAGCTGGGAGCATTATACAACCTGACTTCAAAGTATATTACTACACAGCTTTTACTGTAGTAACCAAAACAGCATGGTGCAAAAACATACACAGACCAATGGAACTGGTTAGAGAACCCAGAAATAAAGCCACACACCTACAACCATCTGATCTTCGACAATGTTCACAACAACAAGCAATAGAAAAAGAAATCCCTATTCAGCAAGTGGTACTGGGATAACTGGCCAGCTATATGCAGAAGATTAAAACTGGACCCCTTCCTTTCACTATATACAAAAACCAACTCAAAATGGATTAAAAACTTAAATGTAAGACCTAAAAATTATAAAAATCCTACAAGAAAATCTAGATACCATTCTGAACACAGGCCTTGGCAAAGACTTCATGCTAAGTTTCTAAAAACAATCACCAGAAAAACAAAAACAGATAAACAGGACCTAATTAAACCTAAGGGCTTCTGCACAGCAAAAGAAACTATCAGCAACGTGAATGGAAAACCTACGGAATAGGAGAAAGTATTTGCAAACTATGCACACAACAAAGGTCTAATATACGGAATTTATAAAAAACTTAAATAAGCAAAAACAAACCCCATTAAACACTGGGCAAAGGACATGAACAGACACTTCTCAGAAAAAAAAAAAAGGATATATGTGGCCAGCAAGCATATGAAAAGATGCTCAACATCACTAATCATTAGAGAAATGAAAATCAAAACTACAATGAGATACCATCTCACACCAGTCAGAAGTCTATTATTAAAAAGTCAAAAAATAAACGCTGGTTAGGTTGCAGAGGAAAGGGAATACTTATACACTGTTGGTGGGAATGTAAATTAGTTCAGCCACCGTGGAAAGCAGTTTGAAGATTTCTCAAAGAACTTACAACAGAACTACCATTAAACTCAGCAATCCCATTACTGGGTATATAGCCAAAGGAATATAAATCATTCTACCAATAAGACACATTCACCCATATGTTCACTGCAGTAATATTCACAATAGCAAAGACATGGAATCAATCTAGATGCCTATCAAGGGTAGACTGGATAAAGAATTTGTGATACACATATATCATGGAATATATAGAGTCATAAAAAAATGAAATAATATGCTTTGCAGCAATACTGATGCAGCTAGAGGCCATTATTCTAAGGGAATTAACAGGACCGGAAAACAAAATACCCCATGTTCTCACTTGTAAGTGGGAACTGAAAAAGAAAAGACACAAAGATTAGAATAGCAGATACTGGGGCCTACATGAGCAGAGAGGATGAGGGTCAAAAAACTACCTATCAGGAAACATGCCCATGACCTGGGCGATGAATTCATTTGTACACCAAACCCCAGTGACACATAATTTACACATGTAACAAACCTGCATATGTACCCCCGAACCTAAAAGTTGACAATAAGAAAAACAAGATTAAAAATGAAATTTGAAAGTGTAGGTAGATTAGTATCATATATATAGTTAGTGTTTTCTGGAGCCTTGGTTATCTGAACTTCATAGTTATCAAACATTTATCTATTTAGAAGTATGTTTAAAATTTTTCATAATATTTAAAGAAAATTAACAGGCACATAGGTAAAGTCACCACCAAATCATTCAAATAATATATTAGAAAACTATGATTACCAAAGGCATCTAAAATGTCAACTCAATAGATCTGTTAAATGTTAACTCAAGAGAACCACATCAAGTTATTAGAAGAATGGTTTTTACATACTACTGAACATGTATTTTACTTCACTAGAGAGCCTCTAGAGATCCAGGTGAGAAAGAATCACATACAATATAATACATTAAAATAACTTGTTAAATTATTAATTTACTTTGAAGACTAATCAGAAAGACTGGAAAACTTACCCAGAGTAACAAAAAAGCAAAAGAGGCTGTCAACTATAGTGTCCATAACAGTTTCCATTTCCGTGTCTGTGATATCTGGCCTGTTCATGGCTAAAATGACATAGGGAAAGGAGAAAATATTGACCCAAACTTCTGCCTTATCTTTATGAAACTCCTAAAATTATTACCAAACTCTTAACTGATATACAATAAAGCTCAGCAAGTGAATTTTTTTTTTCTGAGACAGGATCTTGCTCTGTCATCCAGGAGGGAGTACAGAGGCATAATCACAGCTTACTGCAGCCTCAACCTCTTGGGCTCAAACGATCCTCCCATCTCAGCCTTCAGAGTAGCTGGGACCACAGGTACATGCCATCATGCCCTGCTAATTAAAAAAAATTTTTTTATAGAGATGGGTCTCCCTATGTTGCCCAGGCTGGTCTTAAACTCCTAAGCTCAAGCCATCCTCCTAACTTGGCCTCCCAAAGGGCTGGGATTATAGGCATGAGCCACTACACCCTGCCTGCTTTAAACTTCTTTTAAGTGAAAGAATATCTGTTAAAAATTATACCACCTCAAAGAATTTAAAAAAAGAAAAAACCACAACAAACTACCCTAATATCAGACACTAGGAGACTACTAGTAAGAAAAAAATACCCAAAATGTAAACTTAGAAAATTTTTGCCACAGGAAACAGGAAAATAAACATCATATTCCATAGTTTTATTATAAACACTAGATGGCCTCAAGAAACTATTGATTCTGTTATCCAACTACTGCCATAAAAGGAATGCAAATCAATTATGGCCAAACCAACATCACATATCATTTTCCTTATATTAAGTTATATAAATTTCTTTTCTAATCTACAAGAATGTACATAAGTAGTTCCCAAACTTTACTGACTATAAGAATCACCCAGGGATATGTGGAATAATTATCTGGAAGTTTTTAAAAATTAAAGATTCTTATCCCTTTCCTTTAGGAATTCTGTATGGATACGAATTCTAAAAAACCTATAATTTTGATGCTGGGCACAGTGGCTCATGCCTGTAATCCTAGCACTTTGGGAGGCAGAGGCAGGTGGATCACCTGAGGTCAGGAATTTGAGACTAGCCTGGCCATCACGGTGAAACCCAGTCTCTACTGAAAATACACAAATTAGCCAGGTGTGGTAACACACACTTATAATCCCAGCTACTCAGGAGGCTGAAGCAGGAGAATTGTTTGAACCCGGGAGACAGAGGTTTCAGTGAGCTGAGATCATGCCACCGCATTCTAGCCTGGGTGACAGAGTAAGACTGTATCTCCAAAAAAAAACCAAAAAAACAAAAAAACAAACCCCTATAATTTTGACAAGCACCTCAGGCAATTCTAATGCAAATAGGTCTTGGGGCCTACACTTTAAGAAACATTGCTGTGAAGACTGTCTTTGACAAAGATGTTGACTTATTTATCTTCCTCTCTCACAATATCAAGCCCAGTGTCTGACAAAGTCGATCAGTAAGTGTACGTTGAAAGACTGTCTAAACTATTATCTACAAAGTATTTTTTAAAGTTCCAATATACTGAAAGTGAAAACACACACAAAATTTAATACCACTTGTGAAGCATAAGAAAGCAAATTCAACTGGATATCTCGAAGTATCTAAAGAAAGCGTGGTCCATCCAGATAACACATAAATAACGAAAGAATTCAATCAGGCTACACAGAATCCAGAAGAAGGAAATGCGCCATTACTCCAGTGTTGCAAATACCATCTATCTCAATCAAATGAAACAAATATCATAAAGGATACAATCTGCATCATGTACATTCTGGGGATATCAATTCAAGGAAACATACCCAATTCATTTAATTAATTGGTGGCACAAGTGATATACTTTTTAGTTAAATCACTAGTATATTTTTGTTAATAACTGGCACTAGAAAAATCTACATGGAAGCATCCAGCCCTTGAGTCCTATACCCTAGTTCCACATCTCTGAATGAAAAGTAACCCTAACAGTCATAAATTGCTAATCAATAACTTCAACTTGAGATAACAGCTTGCTTTATTTGAGATAGCAGCCTTAGTTTGACTGTGATAACAAATCTGCTTGCTCCCAATCCACGGAAAGTTTACAATGAAAAAGATTTGCAAAGCAATACCATGGTATTAATAGAGTCATGTTTAGGAATATTTAAATTTTTAAAGCACTTGCAACATTTGAGACAATTAGGCATATAATTACATAATGATAAAGAATGTTATCTCTGGAGTGAAACTGCCTGTGTTTAGTAAGCTGGCTTTACCATTTCTTCATCAAGTTATTTAACAGCTATGTCTCTATTTTCTCATCTTGAAAATGGAACTAATTTCTACTTCATAAAGTTATTCTGAGGAGTAAATTAACTTATATTGCAACGTGCTTAAAACACTGATTGGCATAGAGCAAGCTATTACTATTATCATTACGGAGAATCTGGGTGATTAGCCAAGTGATTACACTTTAAAATTTGTAATTAATCTCAAACGTGATCTTTACAAGACGCTGGCAAGTATAAAAAACGTAATTAAACTTATAAGTAGATGAATATTTAACAAATTTTACACTCGTTACAAATTTAATTATTTTTAAAGAATTATTTAACTACTTGGGTAGGTTTTGCTTGTTAGAATTATAAACTTGTCTGGTCTGGTATATGAAGTACAGTACCAAAAAAAAAAAACCACTTGATATTCTGTATTTATTAATAAAATTTAAAATGTTTAAGGGAATTTTACACACTAAGTTTTCTGATTAAGCTTGTTAAATAGGACTCATTAGTAGAATTTAGTCTGTTCATTATGAGTTAATCCATCAATAATAAAGATGCTTGTTTTTACTTTACCAGATTTATAAACAATGTAACAAAATTCATATTCAATTTAAAGGCTTAAGGAAAACTAGACTTTAAAACATGTAACTTAAATAAGCTGCCAATTCATTTAAAATGTAACTGTAAATAGATTTCTGTACATAATAACCATTGTCAAAAATCTCTCACATGAACAACTCAGCAAATGCTTATACCCTTTTAGGAATTTCCACAAGAACACATGCTCCAGAGCTCAATGAAACCAAAAGATTCATTCTCTTCTCTCAGGGAGCTTATTATTAGCTGGTTCCAGTGTTTTACAAGCACAGAGAAGTAAGCCAACTTGTTCTTATCCAAGATCAAAGTACTAGATAATTAATTTGAATTCTGCTACTAAAATATTGTCTTGCAATAAGTGAACCATTCACACAAGTTTCTCTGTGTGCTTTTAAAAAGTTTTCCCCATGTGCTTTAAAAAAGTTTCTATAGCTCTGCTGCTGTTAATGAGATGGTTTTAGAGTCCATTAAACATATTCCCTTTTTTCTTATAGTATACCATTCATTTTGTTAACAATGAATTGTAACATTTCTATTTTTACATACCACGATATGAAACAAGCTCCTTATTTTGATTACATAATACAAACATATCATCTTCCAAAGTAATAAAGTTGAGATACTGGTCAAAAACCTAGAAACAAAAGATAAGGTTTACAAATCAATCTTACAATATAGCCACACTGAAAGTAAATTTAGTTTGCTCTAACCTACCAATGGTAAAAATGAAAAAAAAATAGTTATATTCAATAACTAAAAAATGTACTGTGTAACAGCCTAATTGAGCAGGAATGAGGAGCCTTTGGGTAATAAATATGAAAGAGGAGAGTAACATTTTCAGAAAACAAAATTTAAGTAGATGTAAGAACTTAAATTGTGGTTGTGATGGGGATATCAATTTCGAAGAAAACATACTATTTTAACAATCATTTTCATCACATTTTCCTATGAAAGTCATAGTAATTATTTTACACAAAGAACTTTTATAATAAAGTGGGGAAAAGTTATGCCAGTTCTCTGGAAATGCAGAGTAGGAGAAAAAATAAGAGAACTATTTGAAATACATTTAATTTAGCTAACCAAATTAAGGCTGGATGAGGTGGCTTGCACCTGTAATCCCAGAGCTTTGGAAGGCTTATGTGGGAGGACTGCCTAAGGCCAGTAATTTGAGACCACGGCAGCGTAAAAAAAAAAATTAGCTGGGTGGAATGGCACAAGCCCAGGAGTTGAAGGCTGCAGCAAGCAGTGATAGCACTTGTGCATTCTAGCCTGGGTAACAGAGTGAGACAATGTCTCAAAACAAAACAAGAAAACAAAAATTGTTCCCATTATTTTATGCGAAGTTAATACATTTTGAGCACAAACATTAAAGGCATAAGTCTCAAAAACTAATCAGAAATATTAGTGGTCTAATGAAGAATGAAAAATCAATTAAAAAAATAGAAAGTATATGCATGGTTGTTTAGTCTTTTATTTGCCCTAGATAGTTCTCTGGAATTTATACGCAAATCTTGCCCAAATTCAAAAAACACACAGCATAACAGGATTATAACCAGAAATATATTTTACAAACTGATTTATAATTGAAGCTGAATCTGACTAAAAAGTTACTATGATGTAGAATTGATGGCCTGAGTGAATTCTTTTTCTCTTAATATGCAACAGGGGCACTTGGATCTCAATATGCAACATGGGCACTTTGGATCCTCTTTCCTAAGTAAAAAAGGATCTGGAAGGCCAGGCGCAGTGGCTCACACCTGTAATCCCAGCACTTTTGGAGGCTGAGGCGGGTGGATCATGAGGTCAGGAGTTCAAGACCAGCCTTGCCAAGCTGGTGAAACCCTATCTGTACTAAAAATACAAAAACTAGCCAGGCATGGTGGCGGGCACCTGTAATCTCAGCTACTAGGGAGGCTGAGACAGGGAATTGCTTGAACACGGTAGGCGAAGGTTGTAGTGAGCCAAGACCGTACCACTGCACTCCAGCCTGGACAACAGAATGAGACTCTGTCTCAAAAATAAAAAAAGACCTGGAAATAGTATGATGATTATAATAATTATAGATAAAACAATGTCAACATACTTTCAATACAGTTTATGACAATACAACTGTCAAATTATTTCTGAGTTGAACTAAAAAGATTATACAAATCTCAGTCTAAAAACTCATTCTCCTTTTTATTTTTGTCTTTCAAATTCATTAAATAGTAAGTTCCTTTAGTTTGGTTTATTTTGCCCAGTTCAAGTTGAAGATAATTTATATTATTAGAACTCAAAACTATTGAGCCTAAACATTTCTTGGGTCGTTCCGGTCATCTGTCAATTAGACATCTATGCCAACTACAGGTTTCAGAACACTGTTAAATTTCACATTGACAAAATGTCATCAACCAACCAAAATCTCTTACCTTGGCTACTTGTGTTACTGCACTAGCTGCTAATGCTGCATTTGCAATATCTTCCAGTTTACTTCTTGAAATAGCAGAAATAAAATTTAAATAATATGATTCATATAGTTGATTTCGAAGATCCTATTAATACAATGAAAACTTCATTCTTATAGGATAGTATAAAGAAGACTATGAATACATATGTTTCAAATATTATAAGAGCAAAGTTACATTTAAAAGACAGGATATTTAAATGACAATCAAAAAAAAGTATCCCAAGAGAAAAAAGCTTTGAAGAGGCACTGGCTATCTGGTTATCAGATGTAACTAAAATGTATCTTAATAAAGTTATAAAATTATAATTATATTATCAACAAAATCTCATTAATTACAATATAGTACAAAACTGCTTTCACACAGCATATCTGCAGTCTTCTTAAAATATCCAGATATGGCTCACTAATATAGTAAAACACTTGTTATATTTGGCCATGACCTTCAACTGTTTTGGACATGTGATGACACAACAAATCCTTCATTACAAACAAATAATTCCAATTACCAATTCTAAAAGTATTTCGTCTCAACTGTTCAAAAGTAGTGCAATTTAAGTTACGCAAATTCTTGAGTCACATTTACTTATCTTCTTATACTTTCAGTAAATACATATCAAAATAACAATATTTCCTCAAATCTAAGATGTCACTGACTGTAACAGACACCATCATTTTATGTAACACTAAGAATGATGCCAATAAAATTTTGTGACATATGGATCAATTTTAAGATGTACCTGATTTCAGAGATGTTAAAATGTGAAAAACTGAGGGGTTGGAGCCTTTGTGAGGAAGGTGATAAGAGCTGTGGTTCAATCAAGGGCAAGAGATTATGCATAAGGATTGAGAAACAAGTAATATGTTCAGGATATTGGGAACCATGTTTTTCACTCTGAGAAAGGAGTTACAAAATTTGTAAAGAGAAAAGGGAAATGCTAGAGTGAATCCTGTGTTGCCGAGCTGAAATAGTTTTGGAGGTTATATATTTATTTGGATAGGTAGGGAGAAGACAGGGAGAAATGTAGAAATAAATATAGACATAAAAGTGTATGTACAAATACATACATGTTTCCTAGCTTTTCCCATTGAGAGGACCTAAGAACAGTGACACTCTAGTCACAATGAGTATACCTAATGCCCAGATCCTGATTCCTAAATACCATTCTTTACAGGAAGCAACCAGGGCTCCTTAGACAAATGTCTGAATCCTAGACCAGGACAAAGAAAGTAAAATACTAGGCTATATTGGAACATCTTATTGTGCCAGAAAGTAAGAAAGTGGTCAAGGAATGATGCATACATTTCAAAAGGACACATAAGTTCAGCAAGGTTGCAGGATACAAGATAAATATATAAAAATCAACTGAATTTTCATACAATTGCAACGAATAATCCTAAAAATAGAATTAAGAAAAGAATTCCATTCATAATAGCATTAAACACAATAAAGAATAAATTTAACAAAATAAGAACAAAACTTATGAGAAGTTAATCTTAAATTTACTTGTAAATTCAAGGTACCCAGAAAGACAAAACAATCTGAAAAAAGAAGTACAAAGTTGGAGGACTCATTTTCTTAACTTTAAAACTTGCTATCAAGCAAGAGAAATTAAGACTGTGTGGTACAGGCATAAGGACAGACATAGATATCAATGCAACAGAACTGAGAGCCCAGAAATAAAACAATATATCTATGGTCAGCTGACTTTTGCAAGGTTGCCAAGACCATTCACTAGGGAAAGAGTAGTCTCTTTAATAAATGATACTGGGACAACTGGATAGTCACATGCAAAAGAATGGATTTGGGCACATACATCCCACCATATACAAAAATAATGCAAAGTGGATCAAAGTCCTCTATGTAAGAGCCCAAACAATAAAATTCTTAGAAGAAAACACAAGAATTTGGAATGGTTTCCTAAATATGACACCAAAAGCATAAGCAACTCAAGAAAAAACAAAAACAGATAAACTGGACCTCATCAAAATTAAAAACGTTTATGCTCCAAAGGACGTTATCAAGAAAATGAAAAGATAACCTATGTAGTGAGAGAAAAAACAAATCATACACTTGTGTCTAGTATCCAAAATATAAAAAGAATTCTATCAACTCAACAGTAAAAAGACAATCCAATTAAAAATTTGGTGAAAGATCTGAATATTCTCCAAAGACATACAAATGTCCAATAAGCTTGTTAAAAGATGCTTAATATCATTAATTATAGAAATGCAAATCAAAACTATAATGAGATGCAACTTCAAACCTATTAGGATGGCTACAATAAAATTATCAGATAGTAAGTGTTAGGCAAGGATCTGGAGAAACCAGAACCTTCATACACTACTGTGGGACTATAAAACGGTGCAACCACACTTGGGAAAACAGTCTGTCAGTTACTCAAAAGGTAAACATAGAGATATCACTTGACCACACAATTCTATTCCTATGTGTTTATGGCTACAAAAAAAATGAAAACATGTCCACAGAGAAACCTGTACATAAACATTTATAGCAACATTATTATTAATAGCCAAAAAGAAACAATCTAAATAGCCATCAAGTGGTAAAATGGATGAACAAAATTTGGCACATCCATACAAGAGAATATACTCAGCCACAAAAAGGAATAAGGTACCAATTCATGCTATAATATGGATGAACCCTGGAAACATTTTGCTAAGAGAAATCAGCCATACACAAAAGACCACATATTATAGGATTTTATTCATATGTAATGGTCAGAGTAGGCAAATATATAGAAATACAAAGTAGCATAGGGATGGAAGGGGGTGGGGGAAGGTTGAGGATGTAATAGTTAAAGGGTTTCAAGTTTCTTTTTGAGGTAATGACAGTGCTTTACAATTGACTGTTGCTTGCAAAACTCTGTGACTATATTAAAAACCAATGAATTGAGGAGGCGGATCCAAGATGGCTGAATAGGAACAGCTCTGGAGTACAGTTCCCAGTGAGAACAACCAAAGGGTGAGTGATGACCACATTTCCAAATGAGTTATTACTGCTCACAGACCAGTAGATTCCCGGGCTGAAAAGTGCCATGAGTTTCTAGCACGGCTGTTTCAGCCGGTGCAGTGGGTCTCCACACAAAAACTCACACAAATCCGGGCAACTGTTTCAACTGGTGCCTGGAATGCCTGGGAGAGAGAGCCGCCCATTCAACTGAAAAAAAGGGGCCTGAAACAGGGAGCCAGTTGATCTGGCTCGGCGGGTCCCACCCACACAAAGACCAGCAATCTGAAACGCTCTGGATTCAGAGTTTCACAGCAAGTGCAGCTGGACCCGGGTTGGTCCAGCTCTGTGGAGGGAAGGGCGTCCACCACTACCGAGGCAGTCTGCCATTACTGAGGCAGACCATCATTACCGAGGCAGTTCTAACTATACCTCTAATAAACAAAACCGCAAGGAAGTTCACACAGCAGTTGGGCAGGGGCCACAGCAGCTCAGCAATGCCTCTGCTGGCAGACTGTGACTAGGCTACCTCCTAGATGGGCAGGGCATCTCTGAAAAAAGACAGCAGCACGTCAGGAACTTATAAAGCCCACCTTCCCAGGACAGAGCACCTGGGAAAAAAGCGGTTATGAGTTCCGCTGCAGCAGACTTAAACGTACCTGCCCAGCAGCTCTGAATGAAACAACAGAGCTCACAGCTCAGCACTTGAGCTCTTATAAGGGTCAGACTGTCTCCTCAAGCAGCTCCCTGACCCCCATATATCCAAAGAGATACCTCATAAAGGAGAGCTCAGGCTGAAATCTGGCGGGTATCCTTCTGGGACGAAGATAACAGAAAGAGAAACTGGCAGCAACCCTTACTGTTCTGCAGCTGCTACAGGTGATCCCCAGGCAAGCAGGGTCTAGAGTGGACCTCCAGCAGTCCTATAGCAGAGGGGCCTGACTATTAGAAGGAAAATTGAAAAACAGAAATAAATAACTTCATCACCAACAAAAAGGACGTCCACTCAGAGACTCCATCCGAAAGTCACCAACTACAAAGACCACAGGTAGATAAATCCACAAAGATGGGAAGAAACCAGTGCAAAAAGGATGAAAACATCCAAAACCAGAATGCCTCTCCTCCTCCAAGGATCACAACTCCTCACCAGCAAGGGAAGAAAGCTGGATGAAGAATGAATGGGATGAGTGACAGAAACAGGCTTCAGAAGGTGGGTAATAACAAACATCTCAAAGCTAAAGGAACATGTTCTAACCCAATTCAAAGAAACTAAGAACCTTGAAAAAAGGTTTAACGAAATGCTAACGAGAATAAATAGCTTAGAGAAGACTATAAATGACCTGATGGAGCTGAAAAACACAAGAACGTCGTGAAGTATACACAAGTTTCAATAGCCGAATTGACCAAGCAGAAAAAGAATATCAGAGACTGAAGATCAATTCAATGAAATAAACAAAAAGGCAAGATTAGAGAAAAAAGAGTAAAAAGAAATGAACAAAGCCTCCAAGAAATATGGGATTATGTGAAAAGACCTAATCTATGTTTGATAGGTGTACCTGAATATGAAGGAGAGAATGAATCCAAGCTGGAAAACACTCTACAGGATATTACCTAGGAGAACTTCCCCAACCTAGCAAAGCAGGCCAATATTCAAGTCCAGGAAATACAGAGAACACCACAAAGATATTACTCAAGAAGAGCAACCCCTAGGCACATAATTGTCAGATTCACCAGGGTTGAAAAGAAAGAAAAAATGCTAAAGGCAGCCAGAGAGAAAGCCTGGGTTACCCACAAAGGGAAGCCCATCAGACTCACGGCAGATCTCTCTGCAGAAACCCTACAAGCCAGAAGAGACTGGGGGCCAATATTAAAGATAGTCTTTAATCCTTCAAGAACTTTCAACTGAGAATATTTCATATCCAGCCAAACTAAGCTTCATAAGTGAAGGAGAAATAAAATTCTTTATGAACAAGCAATTGCTCAGAGATTTCGTGACGACCAGGCCTGCCTTACAAGAGCTCCTGAAAGAAGAACTAAACATAGAAAGGAACAACCAGTATCAGCCACCCCAAAAACATACCGAATGGTAAAGAGCATGGACATAATGAAGATACCGTGTCAACTTATGGGCAAAACATCCAGGTAGCATCAAAATGGCAGGATCAAATTCACATATAACAATATTAACCTTAAATGTAAATGGGCTAAATGCCCCAATCAAAAGACATAGACTGGCAAATTGGATAAAAAGTCAAAACCCATCAGTGTGCTGTATCCAGGAAACCCATCTCACATGCAATGACACACATAGGCTCAAAATAAAGCGATGGAGGAAGATTTACCAAGCAGATGCAGACCAAAAAAAAGCAGGAGTTGCAAACCTAGTCTTTGATAAAATAGATTTTAAACCAACAAAGATCAAAAGAGACAAAGAAGGGCATTACATAATGGTAAAAGGATTAATGCCACAAGAAGAGCTAATGATTCTAAATATACACACACCCAATACAGGAGCACTCAGATACATAAAGCAAGTTCTTAACGACCTACAAAGAGACTTAAGACTCCCACACAATAATAGTGGGAGACTTCAACACTCCACTATCAATAGCAGACAAATCAACCAGACAGAAAATTAACAAGGATATCCAGGACTTGAACTCAGATCTGCAACAAGCAAACCTAACAGACATCTACAGAACTCTCCACCCCAAATCCACAGAATATTCATTCTTCTCAGAACCACATCACACCTACTCTAAAACTGACCACACAATTGGATGTAAATCACTCCTCAGCAAATGCAAAAGAACAAAAATCATAACAAACAGTCTCTCAGACCACAGTGCAATCAAATTAGAACTGAGGATTAAGAAACTAACTCAGAACCACACAATTTCACGGAAACTGAACAACTGGCTCTAGGATGTTGACTGGATAAACAATAAAATGAAGGCAGAAATAAAGATATTCTTTGAAACCAAAGAAAATGAAGACATAAAGTACCAGAATCTCTGGGACACATTTAAAGCAGTGTCTGGAGGAAAGCTTATAGCAATAAATGCCCACATGAGAGGCAAGGAAAGATCTAAAATCGACACCCTATTGTCTAAATTGAAAGAGCTAGAGGAGTAAGATTAAAAAACCTCAAAAGCTAGCACACAAGATATAACTAAGATCAGGGCAGAACTCAAAGAGATAGAGACAAAAAAAACCTTCAAAAAATCAATAAATCCCGGAGCTTGTTTTTGGAAAAGATCAACAAAAAAACAGACCACTAGCCAGATTAATAAAAAAGAAAAGAGAGAAGAATCAAATAGATGCAATAAAAAAACAATAAAGGGGAGATCACCACCAATTCCACAGAAATACAAACTACCATCAGAGATTACTGCAAACAACTCTATGCACATAAACCAGTAATCCTGGAAGAAATGGATAAATTCCTGGACACCCACACCCTCCCAAGCCCAAACCAGGAAGAAGTTGAAACCCTGAATAGACCAATAACAAGGGCTAAAGTTGAGGCAGCAATTAATAGCCTACCAACCAAAAAAAGCCCAGGTCCAGATGGTTTCACAGCAGAATTCTACCAGACATACAAAGAGGAGCTGGTAGCACTCCTTCTGAAACTATTCCAAACAATCCAAAAAGAGGCAATCCTTCCTAACTCATTTTATGAGACCAACATCATCCTGATACCAAAAGCCGGCAGAGACTCGACAAGAAAAGAAAACTGCAGGCCAATCTCCATGATGAACATAGATGCAAAAATCTTCAACAAAATACTGGCAAACCAATTCCAACATCACATTAAAAAGCTTATCCATCACGATCAAGTGGGCTTCATCCTGGGGATGCAAGGCTGGTCCAACATACTCAAGTCTGTAAACGTAATCCACCATATAAATAGAACCTAAGACAAAAACCGCATGATTATCTCAATAGATGCAGAGAAGGCCTTCAACAAAATTCAACAACCCTTCATGCTAAAAACTCTCAAACTAGGTATTGACAGAACATGTCTCAAAATAAGCTATTTACGACAAACCTATAGCCAGTATCATACTGAATGGGCAAAACCTGGAAGCATTCCCTTTGAAATCTGGCACTAGATAAGGATGTTCCTTCTCTCACCATTCCTATTCAATACAGTATTGGAAGTTCTAGCCAGAGCAATTAGGCAAGAAAAAGAAATACAGGGTATTCAATTAGGAAAGGAGGAAGTCAAATTGTCTCTATCTGCAGAAGACATGATTGTATATTTAGAAGACCCCATTGTCTCAGCCCAAAATCTCCTGAAACTGATAAGGAACTTCAGCAAAGTCTCAGGATACAAAATCAATGCGCAAAAATCACAAGCATTCCTATACACCAATAACAGACTTAAAGAGAGCCAAATCAAGAATGAACTGCCATTCACAATTGCTACAAAGAAATGAAATACCTAGGAATACAACTAACAAAGGATGTAAAGGACCTGTTCAAGGAGAACTACAAACCACTGCTCAAGGAAATAAGAGAGGTCACAAACAGATGGAAAAACATTCCATGGTTATGGTTAGGAAGAATCAATATTGTGAAAATGGCCATACTGCCCAAAGTAATTTATAGATTCAATGCTATCCCCATCAAGCTACCTATGACCCTCCTCATAGAACTGGAAAAATCCACCTGAAACTTCATATGGAACCAAAAGAGAGCCTGCATAGCAAAGACACTTCTAAGCAAAAAGAACGAAGCTGGAGGTATCGCACTACCTGACCTCAAACTATACTACAAGGCTAAAGTAATCAAAACAGCATGGTACTGGTCTCAAAACAGTGATATAGACCAATTGAACAGAACAGAGGCCTCGGAGCCAATGCCACATCTGCAACCATCTGATCTTTGAGAAACCTGACAAAAACAAGCAGTGGGGAAAAGATTCCCTGTTTAATAAATGGTTTTGGGAAAACTGGCTAGCCATGTGCAGAAAGCAGAAAGTGGGCCCCTTCCTGACACCTTACACTAAAATTAACTCCAGATGGATTAAAGACTTAAACATAAGACCTAACACCATAAAAACCCTAGAAGAAAACCTAGGCAAAACCATTCAGCCCACAGGCATAGGCAAGGACTTCATGACTAAAACACCAAAAGCACTGGCAACAAAAGCCAAAATAGACAAATGGGATCTAATTAAACTCCAGAGCTTCTGTACAGCAAAAGAAACAATCATTAGAGTGAACTGGCAACCAACACAATGGGAAAAAAGTTTTGCAATCTACCAATCTGATGAAGGGCTAATACCCAGAATCTACAAAGAACTGAAAGAGATTTACAGGAAACAAACAAACAAACCCATTCAAAAGTGGGTGAAGGATATGAACAGACACTTTTCAAAAGAAGACATTTATGAGGCCAAAACAGGAAAAATGCACATCATCACTGGTCATTAGAGAAATGCAAATCAAAACCACATTGAGATACCATCTCACGCCAGTTAGAATGGCGATCATTAAAAAATCTGGACACAACTGATGCTGGAGAGGATGTGGAGAAATAGGAACACTTTTACACTGTTGGTGGGAGTATAAATTAGTTCAACCATTGTGGAAGACAGTGTGGCGATTTCTCAAGGATCTAGAAATAGAAATTCCATTTGACCCAGCAATCTCATTACTGGGTATATATCCAAAGAACTATAAATCGTTCTAGTATACAGACACATGCACACATATGTTCATTGAAGCCCTGTGTACAACAGCAAAGACCTGGAACCAACCCAAATGCCTATCAATGATAGACTGGACAAAGAAAATGTGGCACATATACACCACGGAATACTACACAGCCATAAAAAATGATAAGTTTGTGTCCTTTGTAGGGACTTGGATGAATCTGGAAGCCATCATTCTCAGCAAACTAACGCAAGAACAGAAAACCAAACACCACATGTTCCTACTTATAGGCGGGTATTGAACGATGAGAACACATGGACACAGGGAGGGGAGCATCACACACTGGGGTCTGTTGGGGAGGTATGGGGGAGGGACAGCAGGGGATAGGGAGGTTGGGGAGGGAAAACATGGGGAGAAATGCCAGATTTAGGTGATGGGGGGATGGAGACAGCAAACCACCTTGCCATGTAGGTACCTATGCAACAATCCTGCATGTTCCGCACTTGTACCCCAGAACCTAAAGTGCAATAAAATATATATTTAAAAACAAAAAAACAATGAATCATACACTTGTACTCCTTAAAGGAGTGAAATGTATGGTATGTGAAGTATAATTTCAATAAAGGTGTTATTAAAAAAAGAAGAAGAAATTGTAAGTGGTACCTCTTTCATAATTAGCATACCTGAGTTTAAGTAGGGTAAAAGAGAAAGCTGGGCATCATAAAGCTACACAGGACACAAAATTGGCAAACTTCACTAACAATGTAAATGGCAATTTGATTCAACAGTCAATAACAAAGATGTGACTTGTGGAAGACACTGTTACCTACCTATCCAATATCTATTTTTCTCCTTTTCTTTGCTAATAGAATCTTGCTATATTCTCTTTGGGGTGACAATATACTCATCGAAATATTGACTTTTGCAGCCAACCTTGTAGTTAATTCTACCCAGAATAAAGAAAGAAAGAAAGAAAGAAAGGTCTTCTGGGAGTTTCTGGAAAGGCTTAGCTTTCCTGATCAAGATCAACAGTCAGGGCTGGCACGGTCCATTTCCCTCTTCTTGCTGTGAACATAGATTTGATGCCTACAGGTGCAGCAACAAGCAAGACAAGGAAAACCAACAAACTCAAGAATGAGTATCAGCGATAGAAGCAGCCTGGGTCTCTGATTACCTTATAGTGATTCTGCACCAGTGTGGACTTCCTACTCCTACCCTTGCTATTATTTCAGAAAATGAAAAACTTATGTAAGTTAGAAAGGCAATATAGTTAGGCTTTCTGTTTTTCAAAGCCAGACTCAGTCTTTACCTGTATGGTAGTCCCCCTTATCTGCAGGGGTTATTTTCCAAGACCCCAGTGGATGTCTGAAGCCAGACAGTACTGAACCCTGTATGTTTTCTCCTATACATACATACGTATAATAAAACTTAATTTATAATTTATAAATTGGGCACAGTAACAGATTAGCAACAATAGCTAGAAATAAAATACAGCATTTGTAACAATATATTCTGTAATAAAAGTTATGTGAACATGGTTTCTCTCAAAACAATGTAATATTTTCACAACTGTAATATATTCAGTACCTGGTTGACCATGAGTTACCAAAACTATCGAAAGTGAAACTGTAGATATGGGAAGACTACTGTATAATACTTCTTCAGCCAAAAGTTTTAAACCTTTCAGGCTATTTAAAATTCAAAGATAGTTTCAAAAATCAGAGTGAGAAAGTAAGCATGGGAATTTCTGATTTTTCACCATGGGCATGTAGGATTTTTTTTTTTAATCTGTTTCAAAATTCAGGAGTCCAGAAAGTAAGAACCCATATTACCTGGCACATTCTGTCAATATTTTCTTCAGTTGGCATTACAAAGTATACTGCAGGAACATCTGGAATAGGATCTCGATCAGAGTGCAAAAGCCTAGAAGACATAAGGAATTAAAACTTTTTTCTCGGTCGCTTATCTAAAAAGATACTTTAAAACAATATTTCTCAAAATGGGAGTTCACTAGCTTAAGGACAGTAACCAGTGTTCTAAAAGTTCTTGTTGCAATTAATCAGTGAGTTAACTTAGCTTTCTCCCATGCCAGTGTTGACATTATTTATTAGTATTAATAAGACCCTAATTTCTTGTTAGTCTTCATTTGTTCTATTCTGCTCACACTTTTAGTACCAATTCTTTTCTACCAACACTCTCCTTGAATGAGAACTAAAACATATTCAAAATCAACTCTATTCCCACTTTTCACAGAAATATAGTGGTGGTCAGAAGGGAAGAGTGAGTGTGAGGAAAGTGTGGCTCCCTGAGGGGAAAATTAGAAAGTTGGGGGATGCAATGAAAAAAATTTTAGAAGAAATTCTTTAGAATCTATAAAAAAATTTAACCAAACATGAAATCAAATATATTTTTAAAATAAAAGGTATATAAATGTCTCCTTAAAACTTACAATCTATTTTTGCCTTATTTATTGTTTCATAAGAGAATGTAAGCATCTTACAGATTAAGTCACTTGACAATTTTCTTTTTTTTTTTTGAAAGAAAGAAAAAGAGAGAAAAGAAGAAAGAAAGAGTGAAAGAAAGAAAGAAAAAAAGAATGAAAGAGAGAAAGAAAGAGGAAGAGAAAGAGGGAGAGAGAACGGGACTCTTGTTCTATTGCCCAGGCTAGAATGCAGTCTAAAAATGGGTATTAAAAACCTCTTTTATGCCAATAATTGTGCTTAAC